>QEOQ01000258.1:432963-458170 GCA_010279815.1 Brachionus plicatilis | reverse complement strand
AAAAAAAAAATAAATAATTTTTCAAATAAATCAAAAAAGTTTTCTTGTTAATTACCTATTTTTAAAATAAGATTAATAATTTCATTTTTTTTAATTTGAAAAATTCAAAAGGTTTTTTAAAAATTTTAATCTTTAAATAGCTTTATTGTTTGTAAAATTTTTTGATTCTTAAATTACTGATAATTTTATTCTTTCCTTTGTACAGATTGAATAAATAAAATAACATTAAAAAAAAACTTTTTTTTTGTACCATGATACAGTTTTTAAATTTCAATTTGCAATAGAAAAAATAAACTAAATTAGCCGCTATAAATTATTTTAGTTGCTTATTAATTGAAGATTTTTTCTTTAAATTTAATAATAGGTATTAAAAAATTAAAATTTAATTATTTAAAAGTAAAAAAAATCAGAAATAAAAACAACATAATTTTTTTTTTTTGGTCAGCCTCTTATCCGAGGCTCAACAATTGAATTCATGATGTTTAGTAGCATATAAACTTGATTATTTGATTCCAAGTGATTTAATGTTAAAAAAAAGGACCAAAATTTTAATTAATTAATCCAAGTGCAAGGCTAGACATTTCCATAAAATCACATTTTCATGTAGTTATTCTCGAAATACACCTGTGGATACTATCAGCAAACTATAATCGTTGATTATACGAAAATTTTGTCACGCACAATGTCAAAAATTTTAATTTATCAAAACAAAATTTTATTTTTTAAATCTTTAATATCTTCCGTGATTATACTTTAATGAGGATTTAATGTTTTGGTTTCACATAGATCATGATAGGAAATTTTAGATTTTTCGAATTAATAAAAAAAAATCTTCAAGTAAATTAATTTGTGCACTTGCTTAAAATTAAAACAATAAAATTCAGTTTTCTGAACAGAAAAAAATTAGGTTTTTGAGCGTTTTAAGTACAAATTTTTAATTTTTTTTTTTCTAGACGCTTCGCTTTCTGTTTCTCAAAGAAGCATTAAAAAAGATAAAAAACGTGAAGTATCTATAAAATATCATACTTGAAATTTTGCCACAAATTTCACTTTGTTTTTATTATTTTCTAAAATTAGCTCCTTTTTTTTTGATGTCAAAAAAAATGTTCTTTTTAATAATTTTTAATTATGAATTAGAAAAATAATAATATATGAATAAAGTAAAATTTTTGAAAAAATTTCAAAAATTTTAGTCCATCAAAAAAATGAGAATTCTCACTAATTTAACTTTTAACAAGCATTTATTAGCATCAATCAACCATAATCCCGCAATTCGATTGAATAAAAGGTGGCTAAAAATTTCGCGTTTTGTGAGTGCACCAAGTCAGAAGCAACCTGATCCAGAAAATGTCATTTTCACTGTACCTAATGCGTTAACCCTTTCAAGAATAGCCAGTGTTCCATTTATCAACTATTTTGTATTTACTGATCAACATGAACTAGCTTGCTCGCTTTTTGTTCTGGCTGGTGTGACTGATTTTGTTGATGGATTTATAGCTAGAAATTTTAGGAACCAAAAGTCATACCTGGGCAGTGTTATTGACCCATTAGCAGACAAACTCTTGATCGGCAGTCTCACAATAACATTAATGCTGAACTCAATGATGCCAATTCCTTTGGCTGGCCTCATTCTGGCTCGTGATTTATCTCTTATTATGTACTCGATTTATGTCCGATTTAAACTTATCCAAAAGCCAGTAACTTTAAGAAAATTCCTCAATTTAAAACAATCTCGAGTCAAAGTTGAAGCCGACATGATCAGCAAAGTGAACACTTTTTTTCAAATTAGCTTAATTGCAGCCACTCTTCCCTCTCAAGTATTTTTATATGAGGACTCATATTATTTAGTTGTTTTACAACTAGCAACTGGTTTAACTACCTTAATGTCGTCGATTTCGTATGCATATAAAAAAGGCAGCTATAAGGCAATTGATAAAGCAAAAAATAAATAAATAAATTTTTTTTCCAAAATTAATCTCTTTTCTATTTTAAATTAGGGGTAAAATTTTTTTAAAGAATCACTTCAGACTAAAGGTTATTAATCATAATGATACTTGTAAAAGTTTTCAATATTTGATTAGAGTGCTTAGTTAGCATTTTTTAAGCTCGCCAGGAGGGCACCTTTTAATAATGATGAAATTAAAAACTACTGCTTTTGAACGCAGTTTATTTTTTGATCAAAAATTTCATAAATTTTTAATTTTAATTTTTTGTGTTTTTTTTCCTAAAATGATTCAATGATCATATTTTATTATTTTAAATTCTATTCAATTTAAGTAGCAATTTTTAAAATGTTCCTAAATTAAACTCTTCTTGATTTAAATAATTTTTTTGTTCGACATCAATGACAAAAATTAAGCTTAATTAAAAAAAATTAAAATCTTTAGATTTTGGAAAATATTTATTTTTAGTTTTGAAAGAAAAAAATTTTTAAAAAATTAATATGAAGAGACGAACATCAATTAAAAATTTGAGAGTTTTTTAGCAACTTAATTAAAAATAAATTTGAATCCAAAAAATGTTTTCACAAAATTAGGACAAAATTTTTTTTTCAAATTTAAAGGCATTTTATAAACAAAAATAAATTAGGATTTTGAGTGTATTAAAAAGATGATTTTCATCAATGATTAGTTTAATTTTTATTTTAAAATTTTTAGCATTAATTTAATTTTTTTAAGAATTAATTCAACAATTTTTTTTTTTAAGAATCAAATAATGTGTTGCAAAAATTTAATTAATTATTATTAGATTTTTTCAAATTTTAAAGTAGAAAATTTTTCAAAGATTTTTGATCAAGATTAAATATTTTTATCAAAAAAATAATTTTAAGAGTTTAATTTTTTTTTACAAGTTAAGTAAAAAAAAATAGATCATAGGAATTTAATTTATCTTCTTTTTGCTGTTAATTCGGCCTTATTTTGTATAAAATTATGAATGAATAATAATAGACTTTTAAAATACACTAACGAGTTAACAAATTAAATATCAAGATTAAAGATCATATTCAATTTTATCTTTATTTTACATAAATTAAAAAATACAAAATAGAGGATAAATAATGAATTCTATTTTCTAGATTAATTGGGTCTCTAAAAAAAGTATATTTTTAATTTAGAGCAAATTAGTAAAATTGCAATTAAAATATAATAGCTTACTTATTTTTATTTATGGATTTAGTAAACTAAATTTTGAATTATGGTATTAGTTTAGAGGTTTTTAAAACGGAAGCTTTATTTTTTATGTTTCTCTTTTCAAGTCCGTTCTTAAGTCTAAATTTGTGTTTTGAATTTAAAAAAAATTAGAAAAATTCAGTAACCATGGAATTAATTACTAATTTTTTATGCCAATAAAATGACCTCAAGTTTAACTAAATTTCCGGAAATTTTTAGACGCTAAAATTTAAAAACTGGTAATGAGTGAGAATATTATCAGTAATATGTCATCAATTAATTCAATGTCAACTAATGATTCAATATTGAATAGCTCAGAAAATGAAATCGACCTAAAAGCATTCAGATCTCTTAATTCAGAAATGGACAATTTGGGATACGAATCTATCGGTTCAATGAACGCAATTGATATCAATAAATTGATTAAATTTTCGCTGGATTTAGCCTACAGATTTAGGAGACAATCAGTGACCATTGAAAGGCTTCAGGATCAGTAAGACTTTTTTGGAATTTTTTTAACAAGACCTTAATATTTGGAATTTTTAGAATTCATTTGTTGGACAGAGAAAATGAATTATTTCTTAAAAGACAACAAAATTTAAAAGATTCAATGGAAAATTCATCACGCGAATCTCAGATTTTTTTGGAAAAAAACCGCCAATCTGAAAACAAAATTACTGAACATGTTAAAAATATAAAAACATTAAGTGAAGAAGTAGGTGATTTATTTATTTATAGCTAAATAATTATTTTTTAAAATTATATTTAATAAATTAATTGTAAAAAATAATGATGAATTCCAAATACAAATTGAACAAAAATTCTCCTTTTTTTAACAAATTAAAATAAGATTAAAATAGATTATTAATTTGATTTACAAAAAAAAAATAAATTCAAATTTAAATTTTTTCTTGGATAAAAGGTGCAACAAAGTATGGTGCACTATGTTGCAGTATCTTTCCCTAATATTTTTTAATCATTTCAATTTTAATTTATTAAAAAATGAAGAATTTTTGTTCAATTTGTATTTGAATTCACAAAACCAAAATAATTCTATCAAAGAACATGGCATTGTGAAATTCAATTCAGATTGAACGAAAATCTTTAATTTTTTTTTAAATCAATCTAAACAATAACCATATTAAAATTTTATTGATGTTTATTTTTTTTATTTGAATTGAATTTCACAACCCCAACAAAAAAAGCTCACGAATAATAAAATTCTTTATAAGTCTTGATTTATTAACACTATTTTGAGTTTTAATTATTGAATTTAAAATATAAATCTGCAATAAGATTTATAATAGAAAAAAATTTCTTTATTATTTAAAAAAGTTGAACTTAAAAGAAAAATATTTAAAATAATGTAAAAAAAAATAATAAAATTATGTACAACTTAAAGACTTTTTAATAAACATTAAAATTTTACTAAAATTTGATTAATTTTGGACCAAATTTGTGGGCTTCTAGAATCTTGTCTTCTTTCAGAATCAACTAGATACAAAAATTTTTGAAAAATCTCTTAAATTTTCACTCATTTTAGTGCCCAAACAGGGCCTACGATTAAATAATAAAAATATCTCGAAATTTAATGTGTAGCTATGACTGAGATCCATCAGGCAATATACCTTTTTATCAAATTATGTCAAGTTAAGCAAAGGATATCGGGCCCCAAAGAATTTATCTTTCTTTTTTGATCATGACTTTGTCTGAAGATAAATTGAAATTTTTTTTTCCAAATCCATCTAAAAATTTAGTATAGGCAAACAAAGTTTTGAATGCAGATTTATATTAAAAATTTAAAAAATTAAAAATTAAGATTGTGCGGACCTTACCTTTTAGTCTTTATTCAAGTGACTATTTTGAATTTTTTTTTTTTCAAATAAAATTTTACAAAAATTTTTTTTTTTAAACAAAGAACCGAAAACTTCAACACATTATTGAGCAAAGAGACAAACAATTTAAAAATGAAAAGAAAAAAACTGAAAAAGAGACAGAAAAGCTAAAACTTAAAATTCAAAATTTAACAACTATAAAAACTAAAGAATTAGCCAGTATTTAAAAAAAAAAATAATTTAATTTTAAACTTTAATTTTTGTCTAAAGATATTGATTTAACGGATCCAATATCTAAAAAAGGATCCCGACCAACTTGGAATCTTGAGTCAAATCAATCCAAGTAAGTGAAAATTTCAAAAGATATAAAATAAATGAATGTTTTTTTTTTAGAAAACAACTCGAAATGTATTCAGAATTAATTAAAGATTATGATAAAAAATTAAAACAAATCATAATTGAAAATAATGATTTGAAAAACTTTATTTCAAGATTTCTAAGTGAATTGGACGAATTGATCCTAAGTCCAGTAAATAAAAATTGTGACAATTCAATCGAATCAATGGACAGTAGTAATTATGAAAAGCTAATTAATTGCCCCTTTGATGAAATATTTCAAAATCTAAACGAAGAAATACAATCAAAAATAAAAATTCTAAAAATTGTATTTAAAAATAACTGTGATTCACTAATTCCAAGAGACAATCTTACCATTAGTTCTATTGACAGTCTAAGCGAAATTCTAAATAAAACACTCAATAACTCGGATGAAAAGGGATGCGAAAAATCAGTAAATAAAACTAAAGTTGAATTCAATCAATCCAAGTTAATGTTAAATAATACTTCAATATCTTCATCTTCTCTATCTTCGACAACTTCAAGTGACTCTCGCAAATGTAATTATAATAACATTTAATCATAAAATGACCTTTTTTTAGTTTGTATAACTTCCATTTTATTTTTTCAATATTTTCAAAATAATAAAATTTTTAATTATTAAATTTTCTTGTTTGTTTAAAGCTCTTATTGAAACAAAAATATTTTTGATATGGTAAATTTTGTTACACACAGTTCACAAGTCTAATCAAAAAAAATGCTATTTAATTTTAAGAACAATTGGTCATATTATTATTATTATTATTATTATTTATTTCAATGAACGCCTTTAAGGCGATGTTAAAAGTTAAAAAAAGAAAAAAAAAGAATTATTTACTAATGAAAATTTGGGGCTGATCAATTTCATGACCAGCCGGTTTTATTTTTAATCGAAAAAAAAAACGCCATTTAATTTATAGACCAGTTGGTCTCAAAATTTAATAAATTAACAAATTTAATTTTATGAACACTTTTTTTAAGTCTCGTTTAGAAAAAAATTGACTGGTCACAATATTTAATTTCATATAAATGATAGATGAAATTAAAGAACGTTTTAATTCAAGGTTGTATTTAATAAAAAAATTGTCAAACAAAAAATGAGCTCTAAATTCTAAAACTTTAGGAAACCTCAATAAATCCTTAGTTGGATTCATTTTTGATTATGGTGGAGGAATTAAAATCCGAATTGTTCAATACTTTAAAATGTTTCACATTTCATTACTTTTTCAATTTGTCTATTTTAATTTTTTTGATTTTTTTTTTGATTTTTTTTATTTGATGGAGCATTATAATCAGTGCATTATAAGCTCTTAAAAAATAAAAAATAATTTTTGTTGAAAGGCACCAAGACCTGACCATGTTTTTTATTTTTATGTTGAAAAAATTACTCCTAAGTTTTCTTTATGATATTATGCAGCTCTTTATTAACTAAATATTAGATCCAGCTAATTTTCAAACAAATTAAATGACAAGCAAAAAAAAAAAAATTTTTCATCAAAAAATCAAACCACCAGCAATTAAGATCAGGCCTGTATGAATTTAGCTTATTAGATGATACTTTAGACGCTAAGTTCACTTCGCTCTACTTAGTATTCAAAACAATAGTTTCTACATTAAAAACTATTAACTAAAAACTTTAAACTTATTTTATTTTATTAGAAAAATTTCCATATAACTCATTTTATTTACTAACACTGGGCTAAAAAGAAGGACTAGGCTCCATTCTGAGCAGCCTGAGGTTCTCAAGATTAGATTTAGAAAAATTAGATTTTTTAGAGCAAAAGTTTATCAATATTTTAAAATTTTTCTCTTGTATTTTATTAGAAATAATGTTTTTTAAAAAGTTTTTTCAATTTCTTTTAATTATTAAAAAATTTTAAACGAAGCTTTAAAAATCTTTGAAAAGTGTTTAATCGAATCTAAATAAAAACAAAATTTAAGTAGTCACCTAGATAATTACAATATTCAAGTTTAAATTGATTAAATTAATTTTTTGTATCCTCGAATTAGATTTTTTTTTTATTTTTAAAAAAAATTTCTATGGTAAAAAATAAAAACCAAGAAAATTTTATATTTGTTTGAAAAAAATATCTAATTTTATTTTAACTTAAATATCAAAGATCAAAATGACTAGCAAGAGCTACACTACTTCATCTTCTGAAACTGAGGATTTTTGTTCTGATAATGAACTAAAAGAATTTGTTAAAAATGAAGGATTAGTTGATTCCAAAGTTACTGATCTTGGAAAAATAGCTGTTTCGATGAATAATTATGTGAATTATGACAAAGCCAAAAAATCTCCAAAAAAACAAGATAGACTTGATGACACTGCTACTTCCGACGAATTTACAAATTATGTTGAGCTTAAATCAGAAACCGAATCCCAAATAACTTTTCAAAGTCAGGATGCTTTTTCCATTTCAGGAGAAAAAATTGATCAAGAAAGCAAAATAGAAATCACAATACAAAAACAAAAAGATATAGAAATTTTTGAAAGTTCCAAATCCGCTAAGGAATCGGCTATTTTGGCCAAACCATCAGCTGATGAAAAATTCGAAGAACAAAACTATGAAATGGAAAATATTGAAACAATTCAAAAAGAAAACACCGAAGAAATAAATGATCAGATGCAAGAAGAAAAATCTGGAGACTATTGGCAAGATAATACTGATGAAAATTATTATTATCTCGAAGAAGAAAATAAGGCCTCTCAAATGCCAAACACTTCTGCTGAAATTCAAGACACATTTGAAGTTGAAGAAGCTAACCAAGGTGAAAACCCTGAAGACAAATTTGAGGCACCGAATGCAGTGGCTTTAAGTGAAGAAGATACCTCTTTGAACACGTCAATAGAAGCTGATTTTCAAGACGAAGATAATTCTGTAATAGTAAAAGAACAAAGTATGAGAATACAAGAAATGCTTAAAAAAAACTTAGTGTGTGAAATGAGCTCTCTTTTCGAAAAGGATTTGAATGCTGAAAAAGTTTTTTTTTTGGCAAACTCAATAAAAGACGAGCTTAAAAAAGAATTTACAAACCATAAAATATTGGTAAATGTAACCATAGGTGAAAATTTAAATTACAATTTTCAAATGGGTGTTGAATGCCTTCTAAATCCATCTGATATATGTGGTTACTATGCTTTTCAAAATGAAAATATTCAGCTAATCGCTTCAGCTTATGCTTTTATTTATTAATATCTGAAATTAAAAATATCGGCGCTGGTCAATTATGTGACCAGTTGATCACATTTTTTATCCAAGTACAATTATTTAATTATTAGTTAATTTTGGTCAGAAAATAAAAAAATAAACAAAATTTCAGCCGAATTTAGGATTTTTTTTAAATTAAATTAAAATAAACATAAAAACTTCGATTTATTCTTGAATGAAAAATTAATAACAAGATTTTTTCTATCAATATTAAATAATTTAATTTAAAATGCATTTTAACTTAATTCTGTAAACTTTTCGACAATTTTTAATTAGCATTATTTTTTCGTTCAAATTTTAGGATTTTTTAAATTTTTACTAAATTTAAAATAAAAAAGATAAATCGCTGGTCAACTCTGTCAACTTTAATTAAAATTTTTGAATACGAAAATTTAGAATGATTTTTCTTAATTATTGAAAATTTATTAAAGAATCATCTAATAATAGTCAAATGGAAAATAGTTTTTTTTTTCCATCATATTTTAATGCTTAATTTTCTGTTCAAAGTGACAAATATACCCATTTTTTTTCTATATAAATTTTTAGTGTTTGTTACTATTTTTTAACAATGAGAAAAAAAAAAACTATATTGAAATTTAAAAAATGTCTTTTACTAGAAGAAGAAGACCAAGAAAGTTTTTAAAATTTTTTTTCAATATTAAGAAATTAAATTAAATAAAACACATACAAAAATTTATCGATTTTTTTGTCCGCTATTTAAATATCAAAAAAGTAGTATGAATTTTTTAAAATTTGCTGCTATTTAAATAATCAAAGATTATTAAAATAGTATTAATATAGAACCCATCATGCTTTTTTTTAATTTTTTAATGTATTTTTTTTTTCAATTTTGTCCTTAGATTCAGTAATTTTTAAAATATTAGAATTAATCAATTATTTCTATATTCATAATAGCATAGAATTGAACAAGAAAAGAAAAAAAAAGCCATAAAAACCTTTGTTATAATTATAAATAAATAGATAAAGACTTCTGGGATCTAAAAGGCTGAATAAAATTTGGGCTCCAACATTTTTTCCAAGGATTCAGCAATTTTAAAGATGTTTGGATTAATTTATTAATGTTATTTTAATATTTTGAATAAAATAATGAAAATTTGAATAAAATACCCCAAATTCAGCTGAAGTTTTCAACATTTTAACTCTCAATTTTCGATAACATTAATTTGATTTTTTGGAATTTTGAAAAAATTTGAATTGTTTAACTTGAATATCTTATTGTTAAATTTTTTCAAATAATTTTTTCTTTATAATAAATTTTATAGTAAATTTTCTTTTTCATTATTTATTAAATCTATACCAGACGGCATGGTGAATTTATCTACAAAAAATAAATTCTTTATAAAGATACCGAATTTTTACTACAGATTTTTCTGTAAAGTTTAAAAGGTGAAACTATGTTTCATTTAACAGTCCAGTCTTTGTCAATAAATTGATTATTGTCAATTTAGAATTGAAAAATAAAAATTTTTCAATTATAACCAATTAATTCAAAATTATTTAAGAAGCGATGACAAAATTTAACATTTAAATAAAATAATTTTCAAAACACATTCTATTTAGGATGGATAAAACCAAATTAATCTCAAAATATTGATATTTTATTTGATCATTTATATTTCCTGTGTTGATTAAAAATAGTTTTTATTTGTTGAATTTAGTGAAACATATTTTGTTTCCTGTTGTGCATCATTAAAGTTTATAAAGCTCAATTTGTCAATTTATATTAGTGAAAAAAAATTTTATTTCAGTAATTTTTTGAAGGTTTGTATGAAAATTCACAATGCCATGTTAAGGCTAAATTTTGTTGATAGAAAGACTTTGAAAAATTTCTCTTTTTCTTCATCTGTTTATAGTTCCCTATTGTATTTTAACTTAAATTTGAAATTTATCTTGATCCTTTTATTGTTCTAAATACATTATTTTACTACCTTAATAGGTGAACTAAGCTATTTGTTCACCGATTAATTTTAATTATCGTCAGGTAACGTGTGATGAGTTTTGTTGATTGTTTTACAATAACAATTTCTACTAATATATTCATTGAAGAATTTCTATTTTAAATCAATTGATCGGTTAAAAAATTTAAAGCATAAGCAAAATTTAAAATCGAATTAATTTAATTGAATTAAAAATTTTTTTAATTCATGTTTATTTGATAATTGTATTTTGATAAAGATAAAAAAAAAATTTAAATTAAAAAAAAATAATTGTTTATTTATTCGTTTAACTGAATTGAGCAAAATTTTTTGTGATTTTGTTAACTAATTAGATTATTTTTTATTTTGTTATAAAAAAGAGTTCGCAGATTTTATTTTATTATTTTATTATTTTATTTAATTTTTAATGATAAGGAGCTGTATCTCGTTGCAAATAATGATTTTTACTTTTATTTAAAGTAAACATCGCTTTCTTTCCCAATTATAATTAATAAAATATTATTATTAATTTTTTATCTTCTAATTTTAAATTAGTTAAATAAAATAAGCTATAGTTTTATGCAGTTTTAAATCGGCCCGTCAATATTCAAAAAATCATGTTGCATTTTTCTTGTTTAATCTTTCACAAATTTTTGTTTAAAAAGTGGCATAAATTGTTCCTTCGGAAGATAGAAAAATTCATTATTTTATTTCAAAGAGTCAGCATTAGCTCTAAGGCTTTATATAAAACTGAAAAAAAATCATTCAAACATATTTTTTAAGTCATTATTCTTATTTATTTTAAATTTAGTTAGGAATGAATCCTGGCAGCTTGCATTGAAACTTAATACTTCCTTTCAATCCAAGTCATTTGCTTTAAAAAGCTTGTTCATTTCAAAATAAAAGCCTTATTTTTTTTTATATTTTTCAGATATTTTTTCTGGTTAGTATAATTGAATCGTTTTACAACCAGGAATGGTAAAAAAGCATCCAAATATTTTTTTCTAAGATTGCTTCTGAAGTTAATTGCATCTAATCTATCAACGTTGAAAAGCAATAATTTAAGCATCATTTTGTTCAAGAAAAAATTATTATTAGTCAAATAAGTTTTTTTTTAATTAGTCCTATCTAGTTCTGATAATGCAACAAGATTTTTAAAAATTTTATTATCCGCAAAATGTAAGCAGTGTGAATTTAGAAACACAATAAAAAAATGACAAAACGATTTTAAAAAAATTTTAATTCCAACTTTGTATCAACCAAATTTAGCCAAATTTCATAATGTACTGCATCCAAGTTAAGGCAAAAATTGCACAATTTTTGCAGGTTGTACAAAATAAAAATTTTTTAAATACAATAAAAATAAAATTTAATCATATTTTATCATTTGGTACTGTATTACTCTACTGAGTTTCATAAAATCATAATTTAATTAGGGCTAGCCAATTTTGTGACCCAGTGGTAATTTTAATTTGCTTACTTGTTTTTAAGGCAAATTTTATGATCAAACAACACTATCTTTATTTCTTTTTTTTGCATTTTATTAATAAAATTTACCTTAAAATTTGGCAGAGTTTTGTTAAAGGTTTTTTTTTGACAATGGTTTAGATGCTCTTTATTTTTAAATAGAACCACTTAAATCGACAAGATTCCTGGCGAAATTTTTAGATTTTCAGATGCATGATAAAATGCGAGTAAAATAAAATATTAATTATTTATTTATTTATTGAATTGAATTAACCTCCTTTAAGGAGAAGTAAAAAAATAAAAATAAAATTTTTTGTGTTTTTGTGTTTTTTTTAAAAAATGAAAAATTATTACCTAAAAATAAAATTATAAAAATAAAAAAGGAACATTAGTTATTAATTTTTTATCAATTGATCAATTTAAATTATGAAAATCTCGTGCTTTTAAATTAATTAATTCAAGATTAGATTGAAATCATTATTAAGTGTTTTAAATTAAAATATTGAGAGAAAAAACTTATTTAAATTTGGTCAAAATTAATAATTTTTTATTTAAAAAAAAAAAGATATGATCAATTGGTCGCAAAATTGACCCAACTCAGAAATTTAATTTATAAAAAATCAATGGAAAATTTTTTAACAATTTGAGTTTTGTTTAATTTTGCATTGAATTTTTTTTAACTTAATAATGAAGATTTCCTTTATTTTGGTAAGTAGAATATTTAATCAAGTATTTATCAACGGATGCATGGAATACATTTTTGGCATCATTTAAACCAGTCCAAACTGAATATTAATAGATCAATTTATTTGATTATTTACTCAACAAGATATCAAACAAAAAACGCTTTCAAAAATTGCTTTTAATTTAATTTGACATAATTTTGTAAGCAAGCATTAAACAAGTTTCACTATCAGCTAAGTTTTATTATATGGGTCAATTTTATATATTTTAAACATAATCCTCTAGAAAATATGTTTATAAAAACAATGCCTTGCATTAAATCGATAATTTAGACGACCCAATTTATTCCATCAAATCAGGCATTTCATAAATACAAAATATTTTAATTAAGTTCATTTGGTTGAACAAATGTTTTCAGGTAAGGATTATTATTTTAGCCTTTTGAGAGATAATTTTTTAGAAGAATAGACTAGCTATGATTATTTCTGAGTAAAATTAATTTAATTTAACACAATTCTAAAAATATCTATTCAAGGCAATAAATACAAATTGGTTAAAAATTAAAATTTTAGATGTTTTGATGATAGGATTTATTTTTATTTTAAAAAAATTTAAATTTGACTCAAACCCTATTTTTGATTAAAATTTCGAGTTTATAAACCAACATGATCAATTCAAAATAAAAAGTTTTCTTTCTCATTTAAAAGAATTTCTCTGATTTCTTCTTTTCAAATAAACATTTGAGCAAATCTTTTACAAAAAATTGCTCTATCAATTTAGCTAAAAATTTAACAAAACAAATCCAAAAGAGTTTTCGCGACAAACTCAGACTAAAAAAATAGGTTAAATTAATATTTACAAGATTCGAATTAATTAGCTTATCAAAATTTAAAACTAAACCTTGTTTTGAACATTCAAAGCGTCTAGATCAGGATCAAACAAAATAAGAAAACTTACAATTTTTGATTGTAAAATAAAAAATTTAATTTTTAAAATGATTTAAACAATTCAGATAAAGAAGTGTGACCAGTAGCTGTGTCTGTAGTTTTTCTATTTGTCTGACTTTTTTTTCTAGTAAAATGAAAACTTTTAGACTTTTGCTTAGATTGTCTAAAATCGTCTAGATAGAAACAAGTCTAAATGCTTAGGACAAAAAAGTGATATTATTATCAATTTATTTGCATCATCATGTTAAATATTTCAATTAGACATGGTTTCACAGTCCAATAAGTTCAAAATCTAATTTTATTTTATTTTATTTTTTATTTTTAATGAATTAATTTTTAAAAAAATTGAATTTAGATTCTTTAATATTTTTGTAAATTTTTTCCAAAAGGAGCATACATAATTGACTAACACAAAGTTAGGGTTGAATTTTTTTACAGAATTGTATTTTTTAACATTTAAATAATTTTGTAAATATTTATTTCCAAAATTAATTAAATATTTGATAAATAATATGGATTCTTTTCAAGGGATGTATTTTTTCTGAGGTATCGTTCAACAGTCACTGGTTATTAAATTTTTTTTGGCCAATTTAAAACGAAGATTCATGCTATGAAAGTGCTTTAAAAAAAAAAAATTTTTTTTTGAATAAATTTTTTTAAATTTTTTTTTAGTTAAATTTCGTTTTTGATGTTGAAAAAAAAATCAAATATGCTTCAGTTTAAAATTTATTAATCCAAAAGATTCTGCCAAAAAATGTATCAAAGAATTTAGTTCAAAAGTAAATCTACAATTTTTAATTATTTTAGCTTATTTTAAAAGAAAATTTTTGTTTTAAACAAAACGGTATAATACAAAAATAAAAAGTTTTAAAAGAGATTGAAAATTAAATTTTTTAAAAAAATTTTTAGAATCAGTTGAAAGTTACATTTTTTTCGATCAGCTGGTATTAAAATCAGTTATAATTGTAATAATTATTTTTTTGATCGACACCCTCTCATGAAACTATTTATAATCTTTCCAAAACTAAAATACACATGATCATTTGACTAAACCAGTGATTCTATTATTATTAACTAATATTCCACAATTTACTAACAAATGATGAGGGATTTTTTCTTTTGTGATTTTTTGGGTTTTTAGATTGTCATTTTTGTTGGTAATGTTAATAGTAATTAAAGTAAATTTGTCAGCGAACTTATAGAAAAAGACCACGAATTTGTGTTTTTAAACACTTTTAAAAAGCCCTTTGAAATATTAATCCTCTTTAATCTTATCTTTGAGCTGCTTGGTTACAAATTGAGTTTGAATTGTTTGTTTTTCAACTGATTGTAGAAATAAAGGAATAGTTAAGAAAAATTCATTCAAAAGTTTTATTCATAATTTATTTGAAAAAAGATTAGCTCTTGTATAAAATTTTCTTCGCACTTTATTAGAATTTTTTTTTTAATTTCTATCAAAAAAAATCAAAATAAAATTATTTTTTAATTAATCGTTAAATCAAAATAATTATCTTGTTGGAAATAATTTGCTAGGTTCGTGCAGATATGTGATTGTAATATGCTTACTAATAGTATGTTTAAGTTATTTTAAATTTTCAAGACATATTTAATGCTTAAACAAAACACGATTAACTTATTTTTTTAATTAAATTTATCTTATTTACCATCAAAAGAGTTTTGGATTACCTTGAACATAGAGATTTTTTAAAATGGTAATCTAAATTAAAAATTTTTCATTACGGAAAAAAGACTTTGTAACTAATTACCAATTTTTTTTTTAAATAAATAAAATTTATAAATTCATTTTAAAAAATATCAAATTATTCAGTCAACAACAAAAAAGAACGCTATTGTTTAGCGTTATTATATTTAATAAAAAAAAAGTTTTAAGGTGAATGTAAACACAATGTTTCATTTAATTTTAATTTATTAGATTCTCAACTTTTGGCCATATTCGCTAGAATTTTTTTGTTGGTGACCTTTTAGGTGAGGAATTTTATTTTTTTTTAAGTAGATAAGACAAAAACAATTTTTATTTTTTTCATATGCTGACATTCTTTTATTACAAAATAGAGGTCAAAGTTTTTTGCTAAATTTAAATCCAATATGTATGTGAACTTTTCTAATTACTGCATTTTTATAAACAAAATTACTAAGAATTTGTTCGCAGATAAGATAAGATACGAGTGTCTAGTTGGAAATTCTCAGTTTCAAAAATCTTAGATTTAAAATCCAATAGACTAGATGCTAATCGACAACCATAGATTATATTTATGAATTAAAAGAATAGTAATTTTCAATAGAGATTAGATACTTTAAAGATTTTTTTAATAAAAAAAAATTTTATAATAATAGTAATTTTTTTTCAAAGTTAACTATTATTTATTAAAGATAATTTAACTTAATTTAATTTTATGAATTTTTTATTTTTTGTATTAATTTAATAGTTTTTTTTTTGTGCCTATGGGGTGTTAAATTTAAATAAAAAATAATAATAATTTACTATCTAAGTTCATTAGCTAAATTTTGTCCATTTTTAGATTTAAATGTTTGTTGAAATTAGAGGTGAATAATATATTTTTCACTAGGTGATAGTTAATTTTGAATAATTTTATTAATCTTTGTTTGTTAGTTTATAATATTGTCAGCAAATACATATTTAGCTTGCGAATGTTGATTTAGTGTAATTAATCACGTCACAAACTTAATTTAAAATTTTTAAACAATTTTTTATTTAAATGCAAAATCTAATTGTCAAGATTGTAATATTTCAACAAGCTATTTGATATTGGTGTTAATTAAAGCATTTTTGTTTAATTTAAATAATTTTTTTTTTGAGCAAAAAATTTTTTTTCATATTTTTATTTCATTCCTAACTTTAATCTGTTGTTACAAATTCCTTGATGTTTTTAGATGTTCCAGAGAAAAATTAAATATTAGCTATTTCTTTGTAAAAATTAAAATCAAAAAATAAAATTATATTGTTCGGTTTTGAGCGCGTGGTCTAAAGACGAAGTGAAGACGATGTGTCAATTCATTGAAAAAAATGTGAAATGTTTTATAGAAAAATATTTTTTAAATCTATTTAGAAAAAATTGAATTAATAAAAAAAATTTCAAGAATAGATTTTTAGATTTTAGCTTTCGAGATAATTTGCAGACAAAATTTATAATTTATTTTAATAAAAATTTTTGGTAAATTTTAATTATTTTTCAAACAAAATTATCACAGGTTATAATTCGTGTACCATTTTAGTGTTATGTTAAATAATTAAAAATTAAAAAAGGCTTACTACATTTTCTCTCCAAAAAATAAATTATTAAACAGGAAACATTTATGTTTTTAAAAATAATTTATTAATTAAATTCAATGTATTAGTTTTTTTTTTAATGTACAAAATGCTGTTTTTTAATTTTAATTTTTATTCTTTACGTACCAGTCTTTTGGCTAAGGTATTTTACCACGCTTCATTTTGAAACCAACATTTTTTAAGCGGGAACCGATTTAGTTAAGTCTTAATCGCCGAGTGCTTAAAAATATTTGCAAAATTTTCCAAATAATTATTAAATTTCTATTCTTTATTATTAATTATTATTAATAATTATTTTTTTTTTTTAAAAAAATTTTAAAGTCTGGACTTGGAATTTTTTCTGGGACTTTTAAGCAACTCTGGTGCAAATGCTAAATAATTTAGCTTTATTTAACTTTTCTCTCCTTATACATCTTATGAGAACATTAAATTGATTAAACTCAAATTGTTTATTAGAGCATTATTCACTTTGTAATATTTAAAAACATTTTTATAAATATTTTAGAAAAAAAATTTTTTTTTGCAGAAAAAAAATCAAAAGTCAAAAAAAAAAAATTTTGAATAAATTTTATAATTTAAGATTTTTTTAAATTTCACAAAAATCTCAAAGCTTCGCCTTAAATCAAATTAAAATAAATTTCATCACAGTTTTTAAATTTTTTTTTTTCATTTTCAAATAGTAAACATGTGATAATGGCCTAATTTATTTATTTTTTCGTGAAACAAAAAAAAGAGAAACGATTCGAAAAGAAGGTTAAGTTCAATTTGTATCGTGTATGATTTTGACTTAAGATACAAGGCTAAGCTAATATTCAAACAAAAGCCAAGATATTTATCCATTATCAGGTCAAAACCAAGAATATATATTCAAGAACTGATTGTTTTTGTAAACTATAAATATTTACTCGAGTGTCTGAATAGCGAAATAATTAATTCTGGTCTATTAGAGAGCTTTATTTTATATTGAACGAAAAAAAAATTCATTTCCACTAGCTGTAATCTGAAATAATTTTTTCAACTAAAAATCAAACAAAAAAAAGATCAGATTTTTTTTCTCCAACAAAAAAAAATGGTCCTTTTTTCAATCAAGACAATTTTGTAGCAATTTAGTCATTTGTATAAGTATGGCCGTAAGAAACGATCATATCACACACAACAATAGAGGTAACAATTTTTTTACATATATATAACAACTTACGGTTGCCAAACTAAATATTTAAAAATTTACATTTAAGTTAGTTTTATTTTATACATTTAGGTAAAAATATAAAATTCAGATTAATGTAAAACTAGTTAAAAATGATATAAATGTAAAAAAAAACTGCTTTTAATAATCGTTATTGGTTTACCAAAGCGAAATCTTTAAGGCTGCTTATTAACAAAAGGTACGGTTCAAGAAAATAAAGAAATGGAATTGAATTTAAACTATTTTATTAAAATTAAAAAAAACAAAATAAAAAGAAAATAAGTTTTTCTAGAAATTAGTTTCTTGAATAGTAGATAAAAATTTTATTGTTTAAATACTTTTTTTTTTTACATTTTTATAATTTTAGAAAATTTGCATTTAAATAAATAAAAATTTAATATAATGTAATTTTTTAATTCATTCAAATAAATCTGTAATATGTAAAGTTATTTTAGCATCGACAAAATCAGACAATCCACTTAATATTTATGTTGTTTTTTACATCAAAATTTACCCCAATCGTCCTCCGTGTAATGTTGATATTCACTCAGCATTTAACATGTCAGAAAATAAATTCGCTTAATCATTTTGCGTTTTTACTGCAATGTTTTCCAATAGAATAAATTACAATTAATTGCTGTTAAAGTTTTTTATTAGATAAAATAATTTCTCTTTAGATTTAATTCAATAACATGGAAATTTTATTCAATTTTATTTGGTCATTTTTTCAATAAATTATGTTAATTTTTTATTTTGAAAAAAAAAAAAAAAAATATTGCTGTGTTTTAATTGAAAATACTTGATATATTTTTAGATAAAATGGCCTTTTGCGTCTTATAGAAGACAATGATAGTGAGCCAAGACAAGTCGGACAGTGTAATGATAGCCTCTCTGTCTACAATATCAACCCCCAGTTCGTCAACAAGCTCATTTGAGGAAGCCAAATGCACCACTGACTCAAAACTAGCTGAAGAACAGTCCATATTCCACGAGGCGTCTCTTGCTCAGGCCGAATGCGACGATGACGACGATCTTGAGCAGGACTGTGATCCTTCCAAAAAATCCTACTCTAATTTCGAGTTTATGGATGAGGAAAATCAGGCTGAAGTTGCAGACCATTTGGAAGGACTGAGTTGTGTTCAAAAAGAGAGTCCAAGAGCTTACAGAGTCGAGGAAAGTCTTGCCAATGAAGCAAAAGAGTACTGGGCTACCATCGACTTCTACAACAATTCGAAAATAGCCTTTAACAAGCGTCTGAAAAGTGTCAAGTCAAAAAGAGACAAGCTCAATTTGGAAATGAAAGAGCGACAGAGTGGACACTTGAACGGACACAGAGGTACGCCAGACGGCGCGGACGCGTCCCAAACGGACCTTTGCAATTGCGTCAAATGTTCTATAATTATACACGAGGCTCTGATCCAGGGACTTCAAAATGTACATGAGATATTGTGTAAAAAATGCCATTCTAAATTGAATTCTTGTAAATGCATTTTGTCGCGCGAGAGTTGTATTAGCCAGGAGAAAATAAACTTGGAATGTAACGGAGATAAATCGTCGAGTCCGTCGCATCTAAAAAATAGTCTTAACAAAACGGAACTTAATCACTTCGAAGACAAATTGTTCAATATCAAAAACGAACTGGTATGTAGTTGAAAATTTATTTTAGCTTTTTTTTTTTATTTTTTTGTTGCCGGGCTTTTGTTCAAAATTTCTGACATCTCAACACAAATTGACAAAAAAATTTTTGGAAAGTTATGACAAAAAAAAGAAATTTTTTTTTTTTTTAATCTAAAAACGGTTTTAATTTTAAAATTAAGTGAAAAAAATCCTAAATTTATCGAAAAAAAATAATCTTCATTAAAAAAAAAAATTTTTTTTTTGAATTTTTGGAAAATTATGATAAAAAAAGAAAAAATTTTTTTTTTCAAAATTTCATAGTACTGCTTATAGGAGTATGGTGTGAAATAAAGCATACAATGAAAAGGTATTGTGAAATTCAAATGCAAATTGAACAAAAATTCTTCATTTTTTGATAAATTGAAATTAAATTTAATAAAAAATATTTTTTAAAATACTGCAACATCCTTTTTGAACTTTTTTAAGCTAAAATAATTTTTCTAATGTAAAAAAAGACTAAAAAATAAAATGCTAGTAAGAATATTAGTTATTGTATGATATACTAAAAAAAATTATTTTAGGTAAATAAAGGTTAACAAAGTATGTTTCAGTATTTTTTAAAATTTTTTTTAACTAAATTTTATTTTATTTTATCAAAAAATTAAGAATTTTTGCTCAATTTGTATTTGGAAATCACAATACCAATAAAAAAGATTATTTTATTTTTCAGAGTTGTTTAAAATTCCCAAAATAAAATCAAAGTCATTAAAAAAAGTCCAAGTCCGATTATGTTAGGCAATGAAAAATGACTGGAGAAAATGCTTTGACCATAGTTGAGAATTAGGCGGAAATTTTCGTGATTTTGCGTTTAATATAATTTACCTAGTATAATTACTCAACAACAATGGAAAAACAGGAAAATTTATTTGATTAATCTGTAAAAATGGATAAAAAATTAACTTTGGCATCTCGGAACGGTACTATATCATATTATCGAATTTTATTATCGAAATAGACATTTTTTTGTAGAATATACTTTAGACAATTGCTTGATCGAAAATATTTCTAGAATATTTTTTCTATTGAAAAAAGTTAAGATTAATTAATAAAGTTAAGTTAATTTAAGAGCAACATTTGACCGAAATTTTGATTGAGCAAATCCAGCACGGTTCTGTTTTCCCAAGGAAAAAAAGGACAAAAATGGATGATGAATTAAAATCTATTTTATTCGAATGCAAAAAAGAAAATTTATTTAAGAAATTAGTTGGCCTTTTTCATAATAATAAAATAAATTTCAAATATGAATTAATTAATTAATTGATAATTTGTTATTTATATATTTATTTTTCAATAAAATGATTTTCTCACATTTATTTTCGATAAGATATTTTTCGATTATCGATTTTCGACAAAATGAATATCTCGCCTCGGAACTTCGAGTCATCAAGTTAACACAATTTACTATTTAAAAATACTTTAAGAATTTTCTAGTCATGATATTCATCTAAAAAAAAAAATGAAAAGTTTTTGGACTTTTGGAAATAAAAAAAACCCCGGACTTAAATTTGACTTGAGACTTGTGACTTTTCAACAACTCTGATATTTTTTAGTTTTTATCGCATATATTTTAAAATTAAACAATATAACTAATTTTTTCGAATATATATTTTAATTTTAAAGCATTAAATATTTTACACAAAATTTAAAAAAAAAATTTACATGAAAATTTGCTAACTTTTGTATTTCACCATTTTGCCAAAAACTAAGTATGAATGGGTTAAGATTTGAGTATTTACAGATGAAAACGATAAAGATTAAGGAACTGAGGTAACTGAAAAGTCAGCTGTTAAAAAGCCACGGGGTAACCAAGCTCTTACTCCTTGAAAATAAAAAAAAATTCTTTGAATAAAATATTCACTCTTTAATACATTCTATTGACAACATAGATAATCCTCTTCATCAATACTTAAATTTAAAGCTAATGTTGAAGAGAATGATCTATGTTGTCAAAAGATTCAAGTTAGAAAAAGACCTGGCAGACCAGCAAAGGTAAAGTCGGCTTTAATGTTTGACTAATTTGGTGTTTTTTTATGTCAAATTTTTTACGTCAAACACTTTTTTCCCTTTTTATGATTGCGTTCAATTTTGTCAATGTTCAAATTATAGAATTTTTTTAAAATTGAAATTTTCAAGGAGTAAAATAAAAAGATAACACTAAATAGAAATTTAACATAAAATTTTTTTAAGATAGCAATTTGCGCAATTTTTCATAGACAAAAAATTTACAAAAATTTTACTAAAAATTACATTTCTAATTGGAAAAAATTAATTTAGTTATAAGCTTTTAAATTTAATTTTTTTAAGTTATTAAAAATGGCAAATGCATCTAAAATTTGCTAAAAAAATTTTATTTTAAATTTAAATCACATTCTACTCTTTATCTAAGAGTTGTGTAAGAGTTTCGAATAAAAGTATTTTTTTAAATCTATTCAAGTCAAGTCAGTAAATTGTCTTGAGTAAATTCTAATGTAAAATCAAATGACTAGATTTAAACTAAGTGAACTATGGTTCACCTTACCGACTAGACCCAGTTCTTCGATGATTGAATGTTAATTTAAAAATTCAAATGAACTATTTATCTTTTATTAAATTTTTTAGTCGATTTTAATTTATTCTTTTATTTTTGCTTTGAAGGTTAGTATAAGAACAGATAAACAAATAAATACATAAATTATAATCGACTAAAAATCGATTAATTTCAACTCAATAACTACCAAAAACGATCAAAAATTAAAAAACAAAATTTACAAAAAATTAAATTTATTTAATTTAAGTGTTGAGTTTTTCAATTTGACTAAAGTATATATTAAGTATGTAATAAAAAAAAATTATAATACAATATCTGACTCGTCATCTAAAGCTATTATGTCGTCTTCGAATGGTTCTTCATATAAATGGTCTGTTTAGTTAAAATAGAAAAAAACATTAATCCTGTTTACTGTTTTATACGTTTTTGAGGGGTATTTTTACTCATTTTTATTCTGATGATAAGTAATTTAATAAATAAAGTTGATCTTAAAAATATTATTATTATTGATTTCAAAAATTAAGCCAGATTTGGCGATGATAAAAAAATTAAATATAAAAGAAAAATTTTAAAAAGAGAAATTCTTATAAAATAAAGACTTTTTTTTTGACTGTTATTTTTTCATTGTATCTAATTCTTTTTTTAATGTATCTAAATAATAAGCTATCTAAATATAGTGAATAAATATTTTTTTAGAATCTAATTATTTTATCTAAGTATCTAAATTTTTTTTTTGTTTCTATTAAAAAAAACGGAATTAGAATTTTTTTGATATTTTATTTAGAAAAATTAAAAAAAAGAAAAAAATTAATCTTTTTTTGTTCTTTTGTTTTGAGGTTAATCTTGAATTGATTTCGATTTTTTTTGATCCAGTAGGTCTCTTTTCTTTTTAGAAATCTCAGACTGAGCTGAATTTTCATTAGAATTGTTTTCAACTTCAACTTCATTTTGAATTTCCATTTCTGCTTCTTGAGCCTCAATTTCTTCCATTACCTCAACTTGACTCAAAATTGAATTTACAAGAGCCTCTGGTAATTTGTTTTGATTTCGTACGTTATATCTTATTTGTAACTCGGTTGGTTGAATCATTAAAGCTTTTTTTGTTGTTACTGGTTTACCGCGTTTCTTATTTCACCCAAAGGAATATCTTTTGCGTTTCTATGCCATTCCAATCCTCTATAACGACAAGAACCAAAATCAGTAATGAGCTAATTAAAGATTTTTATATTTGTCAATTAAATATTAAATTGAATTATTTTTTGATACAAAAAAAATAATTAGATACTGTAAAAAAATATCAGATACTAATTAATATTTTATTAGATACAATATAAACCGTAAAAACAAAAGATAAATTTAATAATCTGTTTAAGGAGAGATTTTCAAATATTGGAAGAATAAAATTATTAAAATTTTTATAGATATTTTTTTGTGTTAGCAAATTTTAACATTTATTGAAGGTTTCTTTGCCACAGCAAATTCAATACTTTACTTTTAACATTAATTTCTGTTAAAAGAAATAAAAAAATTTTTTTCTTTATGTGTATATTGATGTTGGAGAAACAAATATCTCTAATTGAAGAAAAATTTTTTTTTGAAAAAATAACAGCTGATGTAGCAAATTTTGCTTCACAATGCTACATTTGATTTATTAATAAAAATTTTTTATTTATTATTAGTATTTAAAAAAAATTTTAATCAATACAAAAAAGGAAATTGATAAAGAATTTTAAGTCTCCCCTTAATTTTCCCATTGAAAATGCGAAAAACGCAAAAAGTCGATTTTGGTCGAGTCGACTCACAACACTGGTAAAAACCTTTTGACAACAAAAAATCTGCTTTCTACACCCAACAAAAAAGATTTTCACAACCAAAAAAAAATTCCTTATCAAAAGTACTCAAGTTTTAAAAAATGAATAAATTTATTTATAAATCAAATAAAAAATGATTTTTCGAAATACAGCCAAAGCCAAATCAGAAATATATCTGGAAATGGAAATGTGGCAGTGGAAAAGTTAGACTTGGCCTCTTTGGATTCTGTCGAGCAGTTTTCCAAGAAGATAATCGCTCAAGAGTTAAGAATAAACATTTTGATTAACAATGCAGACATAATGATGTGTCCGAAGTGGAAGACCAAAGATGGCTTTGAAATGCAATTTGGCACGAACCAAATTTTTTTTTTACGGTTTGATTGTGATAATATTTTTTTTGGGTGTAGAAAGCAGATTTTTTGTTGTCAAAACACGACATCCCACAACACTACTTAAATTATTTAAATAATAAAAAAAGGGTCATGACTACTTTGTGAACAATTGTTCACCAAAAGATGTGATCAAGGGTATCATGACGACTATGTGATCTTGACTGATCACCAAATCACTGATCACTAAACATGTAATTCATTTTTTAAAAGAAAAAATTTTAAGAAAAAATTTGTGATCAAAATTTTTATTTTGTGATCAGTCAATATGTGATCAAATAATAAAATACAAATAAAAGTTGTAAAAAAAAATAATAATGAAATATATCATAAGTTGTATTTATTGTGCATTTTGGCTATATGTAATTTTACACCTCGCTCATTTTTCATCAATTTGCCACAGATATTACACGGAACCGGATATACAAAATTTTTAGTTTTTTGGCTTAATCTTTTGAGTATAACGATACGTTGTATACCAGTGTTGTATTATACTTAAAAATAAACAAACATTGAAACTCGCATTAAAAATCAAATGGAATAAAACCAACAATAATTTTTTTAAATTTTTTTATTTTCAAAATTATATTACCATTATGTGTTCATTTTAATTTTTTTGTGATCAAAAATCATTATTATTATTTATTTTTATTATTTATTTGTTTTTCTGTTCGAGCATA
>QEOQ01000258.1:414586-432826 GCA_010279815.1 Brachionus plicatilis | reverse complement strand
AATGAATAAAAATAACATGAGAATCAGAAAAAAAAAACAAAAAACATAGATAAGATCTTAAGAGTCAAAAAATTTTGTATAATTAGGTAGCAGCTACATAGAAGAGTGGGATTCGTAATAAATCTAGAATCGAAGCCTCTTTGATACTCCGAGACAAGTCTTTTAGTCAATGGAACTGAATAATTAAGAGCATTACGAAGGTAATCTTCTAAGAGATTGCTTAATCTGTGGTCAATTTTTCTAATATTTAATTTATTCTCTGCTTCATAGAATAATGATTCAGAGGAGATTCTAAGAGGAAGTTTTAGAATGCATCTAACAGCAGTATTTTGAATAACTTGTAACTATTGTAAACCTGATTCGGAGAATGAGTTAAGACACGAAAATTTATAATCCAGAATTGAGCCAATAAGTGCCTTGTAAAGACTAGCTAGTGTATTATGATTGAGCTTCCAATTTTTTCAGACAAAATTTTTATTATTATTATTATTGTTAAATTAACCTCCATTGAAGGAAAAAGGTAAAAAAAAACTAATGACCAATATTTGTTCCACTGGAACTACCAAATTTTATTATATTGAGTCTATTCATGCTTATAACTACATGAACTTTTATATCTTTTTATCACGCAATTCTTTGCTAATCTAAAATGTAGGTTTAAACAAAATAATCTAAACTAAAATTGAATCTTTTGACACCTCACTCATTACTATTCTATAGAATTATACAGCCTTGAATATTTCAGTAATATAATAAAAACGAGCAAAAGTTCCATATTAATATCATCTATAAAGTTTAAAATAATTATAGGCAAAAATATGAATTTTCATTAAAAAGCAACTTTTTTTAACTTTTAACTTTTTCTTTTGTTATAAATTATTTTAGAATAATCTTCTAGTTTGAATAACAATCAATCAAAATTAAAATAAGCATTAAAAACTTTTCAATAGTTTTTAATTAGAAATTAGAAATGAAAAAATTAGCTTTTTTTTTTTATTTTCTTTATTTTAGAATTTATTGAATTAAAACATTTGAATTTTTTAGTTACTGTTTAGTTTTGAGTTGAATGAAGCTTAATGGTATCAAAAAACTGGATATTTCAATATTTTTGGTTTAAAATAAAGAAATAAGAAAGAGAAAGGATCAAGAAAAGAAAAAGCAACGGGTGTAGGGCAAATAGAGAAATAAGCAAGAAGAAGAAAACTAAAACTGTTAAAAGCATTAGTTTGTTCAGAGGAGGAACTGGAACACTTTTGACAATCTCGACTGCATTCGACATCCTGTCAGGTCCATTTATTCTCCATTGTGCTGTTCCGCATGAAGAAAATAATATTCTTTAAAAAAATTTACGTATACAAAAATTTGTATTTTTTTTTAATTTTATTAACTTCACCTCCAAGCAATATTGAAATTTTTGACCAAACTTGGTTTGGCTCCAAAAAATCCAGCTACCTCATCAATATAAAGCAGTGGATCTTGCTGCAGTGTATGTCGAGATGATTTATAGAAACGCTCTTGAATTTTTTTCTAAAAAAAATTTTTAATTCAAATCCAAAAATCAATCCACTTACTTTAAAATCTGTCACATCTCGACTCATTTCATTTTCACTAGGTAATTTTATTTTCTTTGCCATCAAATAAACAAACCATCTTGCTTGAATTTCCGAAACTTTCAAAAATTAAAAAATTGAATCATTTTTTGCATTGAAAATAAATTACTTGGTAAAATTCCTCCAGTATGCGGTTGAACATAGCCAATAAAAGCCAAAGAAGAGCCAATTTTTGGACAAAATACCATCTTGTAAAGCTTAAATAGTCAAATAACTTAATCAAAAGATAAGCAGGGCATTTTTAAAAAATCACATCTAAAAATGAATCATCATCTGGATCGAATATTAACTTTTTCAAATCATCTGATAGGAAATCAATGGCAATTTTATATCCAGTGCATAAAATAATCGAATCGAATTCCGATTTGTGACCATTAGTAAATATTACCTCTTTGTCTCTAATTTCCTTGGAAAATTTTTTACTAATTAATTTTTATTTTAGTGAATTTTTGTTACTTTAATATCAGGCTGAATTTTAACTCTTTTTCGCTGAATATGATGAAACAGGACAGGACTTACCGTTGGATGATACTGAAAGGCCCGAGATTTCGGATTCAACTCGTACCTTTGAGAAAAAAATTTAAAGCCAAATAAACTTATTAAAATCCCAATCATTTTTTATTTACCTTTCTGGATCTCCATGCATTAGCTTAATTATGCTTTCAAATATTGCGGAGCTAGTTCTCCATGGTAGTTTAAGGAAAAAACGATTTGGATACAAGTCAGTTGGATATCCATTTATATAATTTGGAAGAATCCATGCGCCACTTCTACTGCTTATTGTTACATTAGGGCAATCTCCTTGAGAAACCAAATTGTCTGCTGCATCCACTGAACTGTTTCCGATTCCGACTAAAAGCACATTTTTATTTTCCATCTTGTTCAATTTGGCATTCTTGAATTTAACACTGTGAATGATTTCTCCTTTGAAAGAATCTTGTCCAGGAAATTCAACATGCTTCGGCTTGCTGTGATGACCAGTGGCAACCGCAACATATGGCGTCACATAAATTAACTCTAGTCCAGTGGTGTTATCTTTTACTTTAACTTTCCATAATTTATCATATTTTTCCAAACTCGGAAACTTCAGGTCCTCAAGGCCTAATTCCTCTTTGTTCAATATTTCTTTATAACAAAATTTATGTAAAATAAGAAGACAAAATATTTTCCTTACCCTCCACCAATGTGACTTCATGGTTAAATTTAGTGTATTCATTTAAGTGGTGAATTTTCATGTAAGACTTGGCGTAATCATAAATGTGCTTATGATGCATGAACTCGACGCTGTCCTTTGGAAAAGGATGGTCAGAGAAACTATAGTTATACTTGGAAACATTAATATGGGTGAAGCTCATAACGCCATAGTCATTTTCACGATAGCGCCATAAACCAGCAATGTCTTCTGACTTCTCGAAGACAACAAAATCAAAATTATATTTCTATAAGGAAATTGTTATTTTTTAAAGGTTTTAGTTTTTTTTTTTTATTAGAGATACCTTTAGCCATCGAGCAACAGCTATACCCGATATACCACACCCAATAACGCAGCATTCAGTAAATAAAATTTTATTATCAATCATCTTTTATTTTTGATAAAAAATAAAAAGTATGTAGAGTTTTTGCATTCGTTTCAAGATATTTAATTAATGCAAAATAATAAGTTTCAAAAAAAAATAATCTATTTGTTTTGATTTTGTTCGAAATTGTTTTTAAGAAAATGTTTGTAGAAAACAAAAGATCCTATAGCGAATGTAAAAATAATTGGATGCTTATAAACTTGTACAATAAAGAAAAACATTATCAAAAATAAAACAAATGAAAATATTTTCATCATGTCAGTAACTGGCACTTTCATCACTCGCATAGAAGCCTGATTATCAGAGTCGGGACCGTTGAGCCTCCATTGAGCTGGGCCACAGCTTGAAAATAAAAGATACCACAATAAATTCATATTCTGAAAACGATTCGGCCTGGCGCCAAAGTATTGTCCTATGTCATCATTGTACAATATCGGATCTTGTTGAATTGTATGACGATTCGACTTGTAAAATCTTTTTTGGGATTTTTTCTTAAAAAATTTTCTTTTAATAAAACTAGAATTTATATAATTTTCCTTTATTTTACCGTATCCTTTACAATTATCTCGTTCATTAAATTTTCTGATGGTAGTCGGCTTTGATTAAGCATTAAACTTGTGTGCCATCTAGCTTGCATTTCCGAGACTGTTATCAAACCACCACTGGATGGTTGAATGAAGCCTAAAAAGGCCATAGACTTTCCAATTTTAGGATGAAAAACTTGCTTGAAAAGCTTGATAAATGTTAAATTAGATAAAATTTTTATTAATTTTCATTATTTTTTCATTACATTTAGTGAAGTTTTAATTTCATCTTGAAAAATTTTATTCTGAATATCGTCAGACAAATAATTCAAGTCAATTTTATAACCAGTACATAAGATTATTGCGTCAAAGTCTTCTTTATCATCATTTTCAAACAAAACAGTATTTTTGTCAATGCTCTGTGGGAAAAAATAATTTCTAGTCAAATAAATTAAAAATCTTACTTTAATGTCTGGCTTAATGGTAATGTGTTTTCGTTGAATATGATGAATTAGAGTCGGACTCACTGTTGGCTGAGTTTGCAAAGCTCTCATTTTAGGATTCAAATTATATCTAAATAAAAGAAAATTTTAACAACTATTTAACATTTTTCTGATAAAAACTTTTTAGGGCTTCCATAAATAAATTTAATTGCGATTTCCATTACATTGGTAGCTATTTTCCACGGTATACTTAAAAACGATCTGCAAGCATACAAATCAGTTGCATAGCCTGATATATAATTTGGTATAATCCAAGCACCACTTCTTGAGCTAACAACAACCTTGGAACATCTTTTAAAAATAAATTAATTTAATTTTTTCTATTTTAAATTGATTTTTACTTTCCCTCATTTACTAAATTTACTGCTGCATCTACTGCGCTGTTACCGATGCCCACTATCAAAACACGCTTATCAACCATATTGTTCTTGTATGCACTCTTAAACTTGACACTATGTATAATTTGTCCTTAATTTTAATTTAATTAAGAATAAAAAATTCCACAAAGCTAACATTTATCTTTACCAGTAAAACTTTCCTGCCCTTTAAAACTAGCTTCGACTGGTGTACTATGATGACCACTAGCTATGCTTACATATGGGGTAATATAAATTGTTTCATCTTTATTTTTCAAATCAACCACAGTTATTTTCCAAAGTTTCTCATAATTTTTGATATTTTCAAATGAGGGTTTTTCTGATAATTCTATTATTTCTTAGAAAAAAATAATAAATAAAACTATTTTTTAATTAACAAAAAAAATTACCCTCAATTTTTTTTACTAAACTTGTAAATTTAATATTTTCGTCTAATTGGTATTTATTTGAGTAAGATTTAATGTAGTTGAACATTTCAGAATGATGCGGATAGTCTGTAGTGTTTTCTGGAAAAGGGTGGTCTGAAAAGCAGTAGTTGTGTTTGGAGACATTGATATGAGTGAATTCCATGACGCCATATTCATCATCGGTGTACCGCCATAAACCTCCAATATCTGACGATTTCTCCAAGACAACAAAGTCAATTTTATATTTCTTTACAAAAGTAAAATTGAAATTCAAAATTTAATAATCTTAGAAGTGATCAAGTGTACTTTAAGCCAACGAGCAGCCTTTTAAGTTTTATTTAAATTTTTATAGAGGATCACAATTATTAGAAATTTACTGTCAAGCCAGTGATTCCAGCTCCAATTACCACACATTCTTTATATATTTTATTCTCCATAATAAATTTTTTTTTTAGGATTTCATTGAATTTATTTAATTTTAAATATCATGTGAATTTTATTTTTTATTTGCTATCTTTCAAAAATCGACTTTGACCCAAAAATTTGATAAAAAATTTAAATTTAAAAATTCATTTTAGTTATCAAAGTGGTTAAAAAAATAACAAAAATTAACTGCGTTTAACTTCAAACGATCAAATATGCTCGAACGAAAAATAAGTAGTGGAAAATAAATTTCTAGCATTCATAATTGTTTACTTGATGCTTGATTATTTTAAGGGAACCAAAAACAATTTATCTAAATTAATTATAAATTTTTGAACAAATAATATAGATAAAAATTTAATCCCTTTTTTTCAAAAAGTCGAAAATAAAACTTTTAAAATAAATTATTTTATATTAATTCAAATCTCTGAAGAAAATTCTAAAAATATACACACACATTAAAATATATGAAAGTTATTTTGCATTCAATTAGTAGAACCTGGTATTAGGTGATATATTTAATATATCAGCTGCGAATTTATAGAATTAATTTTGAACTTTAAAGCAAAAAATTTGTCTTTAAAATTTCTAATAAACCTTGAATCTTTTAATTTAAATTTTAAATTTATTTTATTTTTTAAGAATAATATGACTAAATTTTAAATTAATTAAAATTTTTTCTCATTTAGAAAAGTTTTATAAACATAAAGAATATTTATAATTTTTTTTCTTGAGTAATATTCTAAATTTAAAACATTCGAAAACAAATATCAAAATATTTAATATGTGAAGCTTTTGAACTAAAATCTATTTTTAAAATTATACACTGATATCTTTCCAATTTAAATAAAATCCTTGACTAAAAAACTCAAATCGTTTCAAGATCTGAAAATATACAGATTTATTTTGCTTCACTTTTATCTGGAAATTTTTTGAAATTTAAAAAAATTTTTAATTTTGAAAAAAAATAAATCTGACAAGAAAACGATTTTCTTGTTCACTTGTTTTATTCAAAAAAAATCTCTAGTTTGCTTTTTAAGTCATTTTATTTGTTTCTTAATCCAAATATTAAGATTTGATTTTAAACTGGTAATTTTTTATTGAGGTTTTTGGCAGTTTTTACAATTTTTATTATGAAAAAAAAACAAATCTGAGAATTATTTTCTTTTTGACGGGTTAAGCTTTGACTATTTCTTCTTAGATAATCTCGTATGGTCTCAAGTTACGATTGAAGGCTTAGTCTACAATTACTTCCATTTTTTAAAATTAATATTATTATTAAATTAAAGTTAAACTTTTTAACGGGTTATTTAAGAGGAGATGCTGCTGGTTGATTATAAAATGTTTGTTCAACTTACAAAAAATTTAATTATATTTTCAAAATAATCGTTTTTGTAACTTGAGTCGATTTTGTTTGATCAACAAATAATCCATGAAAAATATTTAAAAATTTTAGGGAAAATTAATTTTACAATCAATCCAAGTGGTATTTAAGTAATTGCACTTGTAACTTATTCAAAAAAAAACTCTACCTTGCTTCTGAAGTCATTTTATTTGTTTCTTTATCCTAATATCAAGCTTCACTTTTAAACTGGTATTTTAATATTGAAGTTTTTGGCAGTTTTTACAATTTTTATTTTGAAAAAACAAATTTGAGAAAAAAACTATTTTCTTTTTGACGTGTTAAGCTATGGCCATTTTTCCTTTAAATAGTCTAGTCTCAGGTTTTACGGCAAGTCTAAGGCTACAATTAACACCATCTTTAGAAATCAAAAGCCCCATTTTGTTCATTATTTTAAGCATCCTCTATTATCTTTTACAAATAAGAAACCATCTGATCCTTAATCAGACCAAAACCTGAATTAATACTTTTTATTCAAGCTTTAGGGAAAAAAAATTATCGTAAAACAGGGTAAAACTAATCAGTTATCAGAATATTGAAAATTAAGGGTCAGCTTAAGATTTTTTTCTGATTTTCTTTTTTTTAATTTTAGCTAAGACTTTTAGGAACAGGAATATCATATCAATTCTAATCAATTTTTTTTTAAAGTTTAAAAAAAAATTTATCTGATAGACACATTTGTAGCAAATTTTCTCTAGCAAATTTTCTCTAGAAAAACCATTGATTAAAAAAGTTTCAATTTATTATTTTTTCGTATTATTTCATTATTTTATTTTAATTAAATTTAAATTTTTCTGGTATATTTTGTTGATCTGAAGGAACTTATCTTCAATTCAGATACACCTTCAGAGAAATTTGCATCAAATTTTTTAAAAGTCATATATTTGAATTCCATGTTTATTAATAAATTAAATTAGCTTCGAAAATATTCTAAAGCGATATTATTGAATTATTCTAATTACATTAATAAATACTATTTAAAAAAACAATAAAAAAATCAATTAAATCATTTAATTGTTTTTTTATTGTTTGATGACTTAATATTGAAATAATTTAGTGTAATTGAATTTTAAATGGATATTATCGTTTTTTTAAGATTTAAATAATTTTAGCTGTCAAATTTAGTCTTAACTATGTTTTGACAATTATACCTAAAGAAATATTTTATCAACAAAATACAGCAGTGCTAGTTATTTATTTTTCTTCTTTTAACAAAAAAATCGAGAAAATAATTATTTAAATCTGTATAATTTCTAAATAGGCCAGACAATCAGAATATAAAACCTTTTTTTTTATGATTGTTATAGACGGAGGAGTATTTAACAAAAAAAACCATAGCAACATGAAATACATTTTCGAATTAATTAAAATTTTTCTGGATGATTTTATATGCACATTTAAAATTAAATTCTAGACGATAAGAAATTGATAAATTTGAGGCTAATAGAGTTTTTTTTTATGATCGTTTCTGTAACTCTAATTTCAAAGTTTAATTTTATTTTAGAAAAAATCGAAAATTCTTTTTTCATGTTGTTTTAAAATTTGATCGAAATATTTGAAAATTAATTAACTTAAAATACTAAGCTAGTCTTTCATATTTAGGAAAATATTACATCGGTTTGGCAAAAGCTTATTTTTTAAATTTGACAATTGCTAGTTAAGAAATAAAAAAACGAAAATTCCTTTTATAAATGGATGTTTTAACAAAAATCTGCCAGCATTCAATTCAAGTTTATTTTTTAATTATTTTTAATTTTAAAGTCATATTCCGTATTTTTTTTTAAATATTTAATCAATTTTTTTGTGTCTACTTTATTTTTCATCATGTTTCTAAATATTTACCTTTAAAAATTATACTTGGGGCCCAAAAATGAAAATGAATTTCTTTTGACGATATTTTATTAGTTCAATTTTTTAAATATGAAATTTGCCAATTCTTTATTATTTTTAGACAAATCTGATTTTTTTTAAAGTCTAAATAATTTTAGATCTAAAATTAAATTAATGATAAGACCAGAATATCCAGCATAGCGTGAAAACTTTAAAAATTGTGTGAGAAGCCAGAAAATCTTTGCATTATAGTCTAAAAAATTGTCTTTAACAAGTGTTTTATAATTAACCAAAAAGTTCGGTTTTAAATTGCAAACTATCTCAAATAATTCAAATTTTAATCAAAGTGAAAGTTTATTGTTATTTGACTCATTGGCTAAAAAAAATAAATTTTTAATAAAAGCATTTTTATTAATAAGTCTTCTTAAATCTAGACCTATTTAAATATTGTCTGATTTATATTTTGTTTCATCGATAAAAAGTTTTTTTTGTTAATATGGTTACAATTTTTTTTGGATTTGTTTTAAATTTAAATCTTTTTTTTTGAATTTAGATCTTAATCAGATTTGTAAAAATTAAGAGATATCTTAATTTTTCTAAATAACTTTTGCAGAATAATGCTAAAATTTTAAGTTCAGTATGGAAGAGTATGGTTCTATAACGATTGACAATAAAAATTTGCTAAATGACCTACTGGGTCTTGAATCAAACGATAACCACGAATTAACCCTGTATCAATCAAATCAGCCAGCTTACATGTCATCAAATCAAAATAATCAATCAAACTACATACCGGGACAAGGAAGAAAATTTTTTCTAGAATCGCCCACTTTTTCAAAAAAAGAAGATGACATATATCGATACGTTCACAGTCGCATTAGTAATGTAGATACAAGCTTGAACGCTGGTCCAAATTTTCACGACTCTCTTGACAAAATTGGCGAAGATCAACCGAGAAATTCCTTTTCATACAACAATCAACAATTGTATGTATTTTAAAACATTTTTTTTAAGAATAGATTTTAGTCAGCCACAATATATCATGATGATTTTGCAATTTTTTTTTAAATGCTTAAAAGTTTTCTATGGAATGCCATTTTTTTTGTTCAGAAAATTTACCACATTTATTTCTGCCCTAAATGAATATGATAAAGCAAAATCTTATAAATATTTTTAATTAAATAAAAAGAAAAAACAATGCTAAAACAATTTTATTATAAGGATTTAAGATATTGATTTAATTCAAAATGTTTTCTTTTATTTACTTGAATTACTTTCAACGAAGAGTGCTCATATTTTTTATTGAACAAACAAAAAGGTTAAATTCCGATATTCCTAAAATTCCATTCAAAAACTTAATTTTAAAAAATTGCCTGATTCGGTTCCTTATGGACATTAAATATTTTAATTTCTTAAATCTTAACAGCATAAATCAAATACTTTTTAAATGGTCGGTTGAAATTTTTTTGATTGATGACACAATTTTAAAATATTTTCTTAAAAAAATTGACTTAAAATATAAAATTCTTTTCTTAATAAAAAGTAAAAAAACTAAAAGGTTTGTATCAAATATAAAATTTTAAAAATTTATTTATTTTATTCACATTATATAATTGGTATTTATGACTTTTATTAACAGGTTCAAATAGCTTCAAGGAAATTAAGAAAAAGACAAAATTTGTTTATTGATAGTTAAATTTCGGTAAAAAAATAAAAGGTCATCTAAATAATTTTTCGATTCATACCGACCTTAATTTTAAGCTAAAAAATTCTCCAAAAAATCCAAGTAAAGCTTTTTTAATGTCCATGAAAAAAGAAGTCCACATTTTTTGTATAAGTTTTATGAAATGTTTTGTTCTAGACAACCTCATGGCGTTCATCATAATTAAAAAAATTAAAAGATTTTAATTTGATTTGGAAAAATAAAAGAAAAAGTGACAAAAAAATTTATTTTTTAAAAGGGAAATTTTGTTAAATTTTTTGTTTTTTTGCGTAGGCTTTGAAAATATTAATTAGAAGGCTTTTATAATTTTAAAAATTAATTAATCCAACTAGAAAAGTAATAAAATTTTTAATTAGGTACTTAAAATGCTTGTTTTGTAAAATTAAAAATTAAAAAAATCCAGGACTGAAGCAGGTCCAAAGGAATTGATTTTAATTAAATAAAATAAATAAATTTATAATTTTAGCAATAAATTTTCCACAGATGCAAGCACTCGAATTGGTTCGAACAGACTTCTCAGCGATCTAGCAGTTGCTTCGATAAGTAAACAAAATGCTCCCAGTAATAGATGTAAGTAATTTTATTAAATCTAATTTTCTAATATTGTTTTAATGATACAGGCAGCAAATTACCTGTTGAGAACAAAATATCTACACCTAATACATAAAAAATATATTTTTTTTCTATGTTTATTTTTGAAAAAAATATTTGTCGCCAAGGATTCGAAAAACATATGCTTAATGCTTTTCAATTTATTTAAAATTTAAAAAATCGTTGCTTTAGGCTTTATTCATTTGTACACAAAAATTATTATTTAACAAATTCGTATAGCAACCAGAGCTTGACTTCGTCACTTTTCAAAATAAATATGAATTTTAATGAATTCTCTGCTGAATAGAGGAAAAATTTTCGATATTTCGATTTATAATTTCTTCTACCTTTAAATAGTCTGTAAACTAGTATTCACCACAATTTCATTTTTGGCAAGCTTTAAAAACCATTTCATTCAAAATACTTTATTTAATGTCTAATTTTGGCAGACTAAACTAATTTTTTTTATTTAATAAAAAAAAAGTAAAAAATTCTGAAGAGCCTATTCACGAGAACGAACTTGCCGACTCGATAGAAGTTCAAAATAATAGACCTTCCGCTTTAAATCATTATCCCACTAGTAGACCAAAGCAATTCCAGCCCCTTTCACCCCCAAGCTCACAGCCTTTGATCGAAAACCAATACATTTTACAGCAGCAACAGCAGCAAATACAACAACAGCAGCAGCAGCATCAGCAGCAATTTTTTCCATACCAAGGCCAGCCTGTTATTTACCTTCAAAGCCCTACGTCACAGCCAATTGTTAATTCTTCACTTCAATTAAATCCTCCACCACAATTTATACCAATTAATTTTCAACCAGCTCAATTAATACCACAACAGAACATGTTTTACCAGGAGCCAGTGCAACCAATGTTTTACAACACAGCCTACCCCTTGATCCAAAACGCCAACTATCAAAATGGTAATTTTTACGGTCAAGACGAGTATGGCAACAGCTTTCAGCAGCAGCCTTACCAAATTTTGGAGAATCGCAGCCTGCAAAATGTTCCTCAAAATGTAACTGGTACACGATATGATGCTCAGCCACTTCAGCCACCAGTACCAGTTCCGAGAAGCAATAAAAACATATCCCAACAAAGCAATAATGACAGCTATGAGATGAACACGCCTGAGCCCGATGAGACCGAGCTTAACAATGAATTCAACCAGATGAGAGTAAATGATAATCAATCAAACAATGAGCAAAATATGGTGGAGAGAAGTGATTCTAGAGCCCAGGAATATTGGGTTAAATTGCAAAAAGCCAAGGAATCAAGAGACAAAAACAGCGGACTGAAGAAAAAAATGGGAAGCTCTAACACTTTGCCGTCAGTTGGCTCTTACAAAAGCGTTACCAAAAAACCTCCTCTGCCAAATGGAACCAATTTCTTGGAGAAAAACATTGAATCTATAAGAAATAAGGAGAATTTAATGCACCGATATCCAGAGAAAAAATACGAATATGTTCATGGTAAAAATGTCACAGAGAGACTTAAAAATGTGCAGGGTTCACCTAAAAAAGCTCCGCAGCACTTGCAGCCTCTGGAAAACTTTGAGGATGAATCGAACAATTTTAATTCCACTAAGAAAATAAGTATACCTATAAGTTCGACCAAGATAAAGGATCAGGATCATATAAATGTTGATATTAACCTGAGACTTGTTGACTTATTGCCTGGTCGGCATGACAATAGAAGTTATGATGATTTTGATGTTCAAAATGATCCTTTGGCCAGATATATTCGAAAATTTGAGACCAATATATCTCGATCTTTGCCAGGATCTTCTGGTTCTTTGAACAAGCTCAAGCCTCTGCCGCCTCTAAACAAAAAATCACAAAAACCTTTTTCGCACGAGGGCGCCAGGCTACAGCATGAATATGATAATGAAATAAGAAATGAAGGTTGGCTATCTAGAATCTAATTTTTTGGATTCAAAAATTTTTTTTTTTTTTTTAGAGGGATATTTGGCTCAATTGCACAAGACAACACAAAAGCCATCGTTTAAAACATACACTCTGAAAGACTATAGGAATTATAAAAAAGACGCCTTGCTAAACGTGGCTAACCACACTGGTAAATTGGGTTTCGACTATGAAAGTGATGCTTACAAACAAAAAGTAATTGGGAAATTATTTTAAATTATTTTTTTAATTTTAAATTTAAGTTGGAATCAACGTTGAAGAAGAATGACTATGCGGAAAGAGTCAAGATAAGAAATCAGATTTTGCTTGCAGAACAAAAGAAAAGCGAAGAAAATTCAATCAAAAGTCAACCAGTTCAAGAGCCTTCAAAAGCCCAGAGGGTATTTAATTAGATGACTTTTTTTTTCTCTATTAATGCCTTTTTGTATATTGCTTTTGAAAATTTTTTTCTCTCTTTTTTTCTAAATATTTAATGGCAATATTTGCATGCAAAGCATTGATATAAATTATTTAGAAGTCTTTAAGTCAAAGAGAATATTGACAACTTGATGTTATGCTTTCAATAAAATATTATTGACACCCGAAATATATTTTAATAATAAACCGATTTTTTTTAAATGTAAATAAAATTTTTTGAAAAGAATTTTTATTTTAATGTTTTTTATTTTAATTTTAGAATATAAATAAAAAATAAACATTGACAAGCTTTTAACTCTGCTAACATTACTGACATTCACGCCAATGCTTTGCATGCTTGTTAATATAGTTTTTTGCACAATGTAAGCTTACATTTATCATTTTTTAGGCCAGAGAATATGTGGAAAAAAATGTTGTCCGCGTTAAGTCAGCGTCTAGAGAAACCCAGCAGCAAATCAGCAAAAGCGCGCCAAACGAAAGAACAAAGGCCGCAATGCCAGCTAAGCCTGTCAGAAATATGCCTCAAAAATTGGATCTTTCAAAAAAAAATCGACCCCAAGATACAGCTATAGTAAAAATACGAGACCCAGTTACATCTAAACTCAGAACAATTTTTTTAAATGATGAACAAATTGATGTACTAAGCAAAAGACATCAGGCTGAAAAAGACCTTGTTGATAAAACTATTATCAATAAGAATGGAACAAAGCCTTATTCCCCTCATAAAGTCGAGAAGCCCAGACAACCCATTGACTTAAAAGATACTAAAGTTCTCTTAGAGTACGATCAAAATTTTGATAATCGTACCAGGTATTTTGAAATTCCAGTCGAACCTGAAAAGCCTAAAGATCAAGTGAATTCTGCAGTGGTTCAAAATCCAAATTATAATAACATTAATGATGACAATGTTGACCAGCTTCTCGAAAGACATAAGCAGGAAAAAAATTTAGTAGAGCAATACGAGAATAGCTATCAGTCGGAGACTTACAAGCCAAATGATAATCAATTTGAAGTCACTGTTGAGTGAGAATATGCAAAATTAAATTTTTATATTTTTAAATCGTTTTGATTTTTTTTCAAAGCGTTTGAATATTTTTTTCCAATTTTGTTTGGTTAAGCATCTAGATTAACCTCTAAATAAACAATTCTCTAGCACAAACATTAATATTTTATAATAAAAATAGTTGATTTATTTGTTTATTCAATAAGTTTTTGTTTTTGATTTGAATATGTAAGTTAAATATTTTGCAATAGCTTAAATTTTTTTTCAAAATATATAGGTAACAAAAACAAAAGATACTTAAATAAATAGGATTAGAAAATAATTAAAAGATTTGAATATTTTCCTTTCATCTCAATGTGTTTTTCTCTGCGAATTTAAAACAAAAATTTCTTGACTTGGTATTTTTATTAAAATTCCTTTGATCTTGGCTCATTTAAAAATGTAAACTAATCACTATTTTTAGTTTTTTAATGTAGTTTAGTTTATGTCTAGTTTTATTGCGAATTTAGATACAAAGTTCATAAATAGATTTTTTATTTAGAACAAGTGTAAATATCGTTTAAGAAAAAATAAATTTGAAAAAATTCAGAACTTATTTTTTAAGAAAACTAAATTTAAATTTAAATCTTTGGAAAAATTTCTATTTAACTTAATTTTTAAAACCAGTGATAAATTTTGCTAGAAGCTTATTATTGCCATAATTAATCGCAATTTGAGTGTTTTCTTCGATGTAAAAAATATTATTGAAAAATTCATATTAAATTTGTAAATAAAATTTTGATTTAAATCTTACAAAAATCTAGAAGCTTTTTATCAATTTTTCTTTAAATATTTTGATTAATAATTATTAAGGGCTTTCAAATTTGATTGTTGTTAAATATTTAAATTTTGATTGTGAGATCCCATAATATCACCATCAATTGGTGATCTATGCCTAAAAACCATATAAATATACTGAAAGTTTAGTGACCAATACTGGTCATAATATGCCAACAATAATTCTTGATATATCATCTTATTAAAATCTTGATAGCCAGATTTAGAATTTGACCATGTTTCGTGTTTCTTGGTTACACAAAAATAAAAATTAAATTATTTGATTTTTAAAACCATATTGGTTTTAATCAGACTTTTGCGTAAGTCAAAAATTTAAATAATTTTTAAGTTTTTTTTTTCGTGAAGTAAATCACTTGAGATATATTTTTTTAAGTTAAGTCATTTGACTTAAGAATTTTTTTTGAATTGTGAAAAGTGTTTTAAAAATGGTTAAAAAAAATGGCCTGAAATTTCTAGATCATAATAAATTCATAATAAAAATTACTCTACTTGAAAAATATAAGTTTTTAGTGTTAATATTTTGGGGCTTGTCAATTCTATGACCACATGATCACAAAATTTACATAAATTTTTTAGCTTGTAAAAAATAAGACCCCTTGGTCACCAAATTTACTTTAAAAAAGAATCAAACTAAGAGTTATGATGCTTATTGATGCACTAAAGTTTTTTACAAATGCAAATTCAAATCTTGTTCGATGCAAATCTATGTATTTTTTTTGTAAAAAACCTGTAAAAATCAGTTTATTCTGTGAAAAAATTGTTATTCCCTTTTTATTTTCTTAGAAATAAAACTTTACTTAAATTTTTTGAATTATTTTGTTATTAATTATGAATAAACACTATTTTAAAATAATTTATATAAAATTTTGAACAAGTTCAAAAATAGATAGCTATTATCATTCGGAACTTTGATATTTTTTTGTGAATAAGGTTCTCTTTCGTAAAAATTTAATTTGGTAAATATCAGTGAAAGTTTGTTTAAATTTTAATTAATTAAAGAATTTCATTAATTTATTAAATATTTTCAACATTTTAATTTTTATTCATATTTGTCTAATTATTTTTTTATTTGGATATTTTTTTGTAGCATTCTTTGTCTTAATAAAGTTTATTTGCCGATAGAAAGATGAAAAATACATGAGAAAACAGACATAAATTAAGCACAGGTATATTCTTTAGGTATTTTCGAAACATTGTTCCAATGATTTCAAAATCAACAATTTAAAAAAAAATTTAATTCAAAATTAATAGAAAAAAAACAAATCTTAAGAAAACAGATTAATTATTTAGAATTATATGGCCAAGTTAAAATTATTTTAGACTGAAATTATTTTACTGGTCACTTAATTTTTTTGAATTTGTGGTTGTTTTGTAGATAATTTTCCTGAAATCCTTTAAAAAACTTAAAAATTTTATTGACTGGCTGTATTGAGACCAGAATGGTGCGTAAGTCATAAAGTCAAAGTCAAGTCATGAACTTAACTTGAGGACATTTTTGAAGTTAAGAGCAAGAGTTAAGTTAACATTTTAAAATTTTGGTTTAAAATATTGGGGCTTGTCAATTCTATGACCACATGATCACAAAATTTACATAAATTTTTTAGCTTGTAAAAAATAAGACCCCTTGGTCACCAAATTTACTTTAAAAAAGAATTATGTAAATTAAAAGAACACATTTATTTTAAATTAAAAAAAATTAGTAGTGTGCGTCAAATTGAATTCAATAAAAATAAATATTTGAAAAATTTTTATTTTAATGTTTTTTATTTTAATTTTAAAATCTAAATAAAAAATAAACATTGACAAGCTTTTAACTCTGCTAACATTACTGACATTCACGCCAATGCTTTGCATGCTTCTTAATATAGTTTTTTGCACAATGTAAGCTTACATTTATCATTTTTTAGGCCAGAGAATATGTGGAAAAAAATGTTGTCCGCGTTAAGTCAGCGTCTAGAGAAACCCAGCAGCAAATCAGCAAAAGCGCGCCAAACGAAAGAACAAAGGCCGCAATGCCAGCTAAGCCTGTCAGAAATATGCCTCAAAAATTGGATCTTTCAAAAAAAAATCGACCCCAAGATACAGCTATAGTAAAAATACGAGACCCAGTTACATCTAAACTCAGAACAATTTTTTTAAATGATGAACAAATTGATGTACTAAGCAAAAGACATCAGGCTGAAAAAGACCTTGTTGATAAAACTATTATCAATAAGAATGGAACAAAGCCTTATTCCCCTCATAAAGTCGAGAAGCCCAGACAACCCATTGACTTAAAAGATACTAAAGTTCTCTTAGAGTACGATCAAAATTTTGATAATCGTACCAGGTATTTTGAAATTCCAGTCGAACCTGAAAAGCCTAAAGATCAAGTGAATTCTGCAGTGGTTCAAAATCCAAATTATAATAACATTAATGATGACAATGTTGACCAGCTTCTCGAAAGACATAAGCAGGAAAAAAATTTAGTAGAGCAATACGAGAATAGCTATCAGTCGGAGACTTACAAGCCAAATGATAATCAATTTGAAGTCACTGTTGAGTGAGAATATGCAAAATTAAATTTTTATATTTTTAAATCGTTTTGATTTTTTTTCAAAGCGTTTGAATATTTTTTTCCAATTTTGTTTGGTTAAGCATCTAGATTAACCTCTAAATAAACAATTCTCTAGCACAAACATTAATATTTTATAATAAAAATAGTTGATTTATTTGTTTATTCAATAAGTTTTTGTTTTTGATTTGAATATGTAAGTTAAATATTTTGCAATAGCTTAAATTTTTTTTCAAAATATATAGGTAACAAAAACAAAAGATACTTAAATAAATAGGATTAGAAAATAATTAAAAGATTTGAATATTTTCCTTTCATCTCAATGTGTTTTTCTCTGCGAATTTAAAACAAAAATTTCTTGACTTGGCATTTTTATTAAAATTCCTTTGATCTTGGCTCATTTAAAAATGTAAACTAATCACTATTTTTAGTTTTTTAATGTAGTTTAGTTTATGTCTAGTTTTATTGCGAATTTAGATACAAAGTTCATAAATAGATTTTTTGTTTAGAACAAGTGTAAATATCATTTAAGAAA
>QEOQ01000258.1:402764-413030 GCA_010279815.1 Brachionus plicatilis | reverse complement strand
CTTGGCCATATAATTCTAAATAATTAATCTGTTTTCTTAAGATTTGTTTTTTTTCTATTAATTTTGAATTAAATTTTTTTTTAAATTGTTGATTTTGAAATCATTGGAACAATGTTTCGAAAATACCTAAAGAATATACCTGTGCTAAATTTATGTCTGTTTTCTCATGTATTTTTCATCTTTCTATCGACAAATAAACTTTATTAAGACAAAGAATGCTACAAAAAAATATCCAAATAAAAAAATAATTAGACAAATATGAATAAAAATTAAAATGTTGAAAATATTTAATAAATTAATGAAATTCTTTAATTAATTAAAATTCAAACAAACTTTCACTGATATTTACCAAATTAAATTTTTACGAAAGAGAACCTTATTCACAAAAAAATATCAAAGTTCCGAATGATAATAGCTATCTATTTTTGAACTTGTTCAAAATTTTATATAAATTATTTTAAAATAGTGTTTATGCATAATTAATAACAAAATAATTCAAAAAATTTAAGTAAAGTTTTATTTCTAAGAAAATAAAAAGGGAATAACAATTTTTTCACAGAATAAACTGATTTTTACAGGTTTTTTACAAAAAAAATACATAGATTTGCACCGAACAAGATTTGAATTTGCATTTGTAAAAAACTTTAGTGCATCAATAAGCATCATAACTTTTTATTTGATTTTGTAGTCAACGACAAATTCACTTTTTAATTATTTTTGGAAAATCCAGGCAATTTTAGCTATTTTCCTTTTAGTACTAGGTTCATTAAAATTAAGTGCATCCGTATCAACATCATCGTCGTCTTTACTTGCATCAACATTTTTTTGCGCTTCATCTATCGTAGGTTCAATAACTTTTTTACGAGAAAGAATATTCGAAACGTCAATTTATCACATTTTTAATCTTACAAATTCAGTAAATTTGAATGAAAATTTAGTGTTTTTAAAAATCTTTAGTAGTTATAAAACAAATAATATTTTGTTAGGATAATTTAGAAATTTTGTATTTTTTTCTTAATTTTTGGTGATAGTTTCAGTAAATTTGGTTAAAAAAGAATAATTAGTCAATTTAAATGACTTAATTGCTAAAAATTAAAAAAATTGAACAAAATTTGTGGTAATAAAAATAAGAAATTAATATGAAAAAATTTATTAAACTCATTCTAACTTTTGGGATAAAAATTCGAGTTTCAATAGAAAGTTTAGCTTTTATGGGACAGAGTGTTGTGAATTTGTTTAAGCTCATCAAAGCTGAAGGCCATTTTCATTCGATTCGGATTTGGTAACAAAACTTTAAGTCGATCTTTGAATTTTTTCTGAAAACGCTCTTCAAATGGCGACTTGGACCTGGGATCCAACTTTCCTAATTTGAATTGTTGGCCAGCAAACTTCAGCTCATTAACTAGAGTAAATTGAGGATCAAGAAGTTTATTTGGATCTCTTATTTGTTGATGGTTCGCAAGAATTTTGGTTGAATCGAAATTTTTAGAATTAGCTGTCATTTTTTTCAAAGTTTTTTCATATCTTTTTTGAAATCGTTCCTCGAAAGGTGATTTTACTCGCGAGTCTATTTTGCCTACTTTAAACTGATCTCCTATGTACTTCATATCATTTACTGAATTTAAATAAAAATCTTTGGTAATTTGATTTGTTGAATTGGAAGTTGAATTTTTTCTCTTTTTTTTCAAATCAAAATTTAGCGATTTCGATACAAGCGGACTATTAGATCTACTTGGCTTATTGGACACCATCGACGTCCTTCTTGATCTATTTATGTTTTCCAAAGTTTTTTCATATAGCTTGCTTTGTTCAACATGCTCACTTTTGTTGTCTATTTGTTCATTTTTATCATTTGGATCACCGTCTTCTTTTTCGGAATTTTTACTTTTGTTGTCACCATCTCCATCCTCTGAATTTTTCGAATGCTTAGAGTACAACGCTTCACTTTTATCACTGTTTTCTGTTTTTTCATTTAATTCTTCTTCGATTTCCTGAGAATTAGATTTGTGTTGATCCATTTTAATCAATCGATCAATAACCAGCAACTTGGTGTACAAAGCGCTTTCAGTTTACTACAACGCGAAAAATGTGCTTGGATAAATTATTTGGTAACCTGTGTGGGTTTTTGTTAAATTTAAATATTTTTCAAAATTTAGGAATTTCGTAACTAATGGTATATACCTTTTGATTTATTTCTGCTAAAGTTTTTAGTAGAAATAATTTTTTTTTAATTTCATAATAAAAGTTTGAAGGTTTATATTTAATCAAGTAATTGAAAACTTGGAGACAGTTAATGAGGTAAAAATTTGATTTTCTTGTTTCTAATAAATCTTCTGTGGTAAAAATTTTTGTTCAATCCTATAAAAATTTTATGATAAAAATAAACCAAAGTATCTTAATTTATTTTTAAGAGTTTTTTGAAATTTTTCATTGGAAAATTTTTATTAATAGAAAACCGCAATACTGTCAATACTTGTGAAATGCTGAATTTTTTTTAAAACACGTGTAAAAATCTAATAATGTAATATTAAATTTTCAATTTTATTTAATTTTTTTAATTCTTAGAACCCGGTTCTCTGAATTTGACTATGTCACTGCATTAAAAAATATTTAGCTGAGTCAACCGGGCTTTCTGGTCTTATAGCGCACTAAATATGTATTTTTGATGTCCCATGAATTGGATCTTAATATTCAAGAAAAAAAGGGTCAAAATGACTCTTTTTTAATTTTTAATCACTTTTAGGTAATTAATTTAGAGTGATTTGAATGGTTATTACTAAAACACGGACCTCCAGTTTTTAAATAAAACACGGACCCATACTTATCTCCCCCATTAATATGTACTTTGTCATTTATCCCCCACCATTTTTCTAGTTAAAAATTTTACCAGCTTTAAATGCAACTATTTTATGAAATTAAAAAATTGAATGATAATTCTAATTTCATATTCTTACCAACGGTGATTCTACTAGAATCACCGTTCGAATTCTAGAATCACCGTTCGAATTTCTTCTGGAATAGACTTGTAAAATTGTAGAGTCAAATTAAAAAATTAAAAATTACCTTTTATTTTAAATTTTGTCTTTACAAAGAGTAAAAGTTAAATGAAAAAATCGATTGACACCGAATTCTGATTTTTTGAAAACTATCTGATTGGAATAAATATCTGTCCATATTAACCAACCTATTTTTGATCAAAAATAAAACTTTTGCATTAGCATGATTTAATAATTTCTATTAAATTATTGTTAATTATTGTTAGATTATTTTTTTGGGCTCGTTAGAATATTATATAAAACTTATCTCTTCTGATTTATTGAAACACTTTAGATTAGAATATAAAATATAAAAAAAAGACAAAATTTAAGATGTATGGGTCCGTAGATTTGAATTAAGATTTTTTGATTTGAAATCAAAATGAAGGACGAACCAAATGTGCTAGAGCTTAGATTTTGGTCTTGCGTGAAAGCTGGTAAAATTTTTAACTAGAAAAATGGTGGGGGATAAATGACAAAGTACATATTAATGGGGGAGATAAGTATGGGTCCGTGTTTTAGTAATAACCATTTGAATACCATTTTTTTTAAATTATTTAGCAAAATTAATTAAAAAATATTTAAATTATTTTTTGGCGCAAAATAATGAATATTCTAGTAGAATCACCGTTGGTAAGAATATGAAATTAGAATTATCATTCAATTTTTTAATTTCATAAAATAGTTGCATTTAATACAGAAATTTGAAATAAGACCTGAATTTAAATAAAAGAGCATTTTAATCTTCAAAAGATGTGTTAAAGAAGCGAATACTGAAAAAAACACATCAAATGTTGTAAGTTTTTATATATTTCAAAATGACTTAAGAATTTGTATTATCAGTCTAATAATATGGAACATTCGAAAATAATAATCTACTCAATTTAATGAGTCGAGGATTTTTGGGTAAATGTTTTAAAGATAATTAGAATTTAAGTAATTTTTTTTGCTTAGTTTGATATTTTACATTTAAAACTGTCATTTTAAGAATTTATTTGTATTTAATTTTTCATCTAAAACTGTGTTAATTTCGATTTATAATTCTTGAATTTTTTGATTTAAAAATTATGTTAAATTTTAGAATTTTAGAGAAATTATATTTATATAAAAAAATGAAAGATTAATTCAAAAAAGATAAGAATCTAATTTTGCTTTTTATATTTCTAGTTTATTTGAATTGTGTCACAATTTTAAATTATTTTTAATTTTGTAAGTTAAACTTTTTTTTGAAAAATACAGGAATCATATAGAATGTAATTTGATAATTATTTTATTTAAAAGTGTTTAACATGAATGTAAGATTTTTTTAAAATATGAGATATTCAAACAAAATGTAAATTTGAACTGTAAAAATTTCAGATAAAAAATTTAGATTGATATTACTCAAATTTAATTATCATAAGTTAATATATTTTATTAAATATTTTAGCTTTTCCTTGATATATGAGCTGACCCTACCCACCACTTATCTTATAATACAATATTTTTTTTTAATATAAGGGTCTTTCCTGTCTTTACTAGCTAGATTTAAGCTTTGTCATCGTTTTATCTTTCACAATATCAACCATCAAAGTCTGTTTTCTCATTTGAGAGTTCACTTTGTTTAATTTGGCTAATATAAAGTTTTTAAGAGTTTTCTACTTTGGATTTGTCAATTTGAAATAAATATTCCAAGGGCACCAAATTTAATTCTTTTATCAATGCGCTTCCATTTTGGTTATATTTCTGAGCTGTGACTTCAATCTCTGTTTCGAAGCTTGTTTGATGATTAATTTTTGAAAGCCGTGACACTATTCTTCTTATTCCATAACGATTCTTGAATATTGTTTAAAAATAAGCTTTTTCAAATTAAATTAAATTATAAAAAGAATTTCAACACATATTTTCATAAAACAAAAATTAATTTAAAAGTACAAATCCCGAAAAAGAATAATCGGATTTATAAAAACAAAAAAATGAAAAAAATCACTTTTTGAAAAATTTATTTGAACATTTATTCAATAGAAAATAATAAATAATTGATAACTAACAATAAATTTGCTGACTTTTTAATTTCGATTTTTCATTTAAAAATTTTTCGTAATTTGAATGCCTACTTTTAAAAATCCTCTGATTTCAAATTTTTAGCATTAAAAATTACGATTGAAGTATTTTTAGGATAAATTTATAAAAGCCAATCAAGACATCATAAAAATAAAAAAAATTATTTTTTAAATAAAACTTTTACTTAAATCATTTTAAAGTGTGTCTTGATTGCCAGGACTCAAAGTTGGTTATATTAGAGTTAAAATGACTAGATATCTTAAAAATTCTATAGTAGTCAGCCTAATAAAATTTTCAAGGAGCATACATAAAATTGCGTTAAAGAAAAACTAGAATATAGATTTAAAATTAAATAAAGATTATATGACAAAAAATTGATTAATGTTTTATGAAGCTGATTAAATACTCATAAAACATAGAAAATTTTTTATTTTTCATATTATCTGATTTAATCTTCCTTTAAATTTGACCCATTAGACAGCTTTTCGGAATTGAAGCAAAAATTTTCTGCATGCCCATCTGGTTCAATACAATTGCCATTCGCATCAATTAGTTTTTTAGCATCATGTACTGACACAGTCTTAATTTCAACTTGTTTTGGCACAAAAAATTTTTGACCAATAATGCAGTATATTTTGCCATGTAAGAGAACAAATAATGTTTGATGGATATGAGCAGCAATTCGGTACCAGGGTCCTTCAAAAGGATCACTTACAGCTGGACACATTATTGAATTTAGATTCACTTCGGTCATAAACGATATCGGCTGTAGCACTAAATAATGGTATAGACGCATGAATCCAATTGAAATAAATCCCCAGTGAAAGTTTGACAGTGGCTCCATGTTGTATATGCCTAAAGATTATTAAATATTAGGAATTTAAAGAAAACTTTTGTTTTAACTTTTAAAAAGCCTTACAAATTCCTTTTATTTTTAGAAAATAGTTTTTAAATAAAAGGCCAAATAAAAAGTCTAAAAATTTTTTCATTAAAAAAGTAAACATTTTTAGAATATCTTTAATTATTATCTTTGTTCCATTAAATACTGCTAAACAAAACTCGCCAAGGTTTAATCGATTTTATGTCTTTTTTGGTAAAATTTAATTTCAATTTTTTTATTTAAATTTCAAGCTTTTTTTTTTATTCGAAAAAATTTTAAAAGTAAAAATCAAGACTTTGATATTTTTTCAAGTCCTTAAAAGTTTGCCATTCTGATCCGTTAAGGCTACATTTATATGAAATTTTATAGGGCCGTAAAGCAAATGTTCCCAGCAAGTCAAAGTCTTGACTTGTTCTTTTAAAATTTTAAAATTTTTTTTTAACTCTGCATTTTTTAATCATTCTTTGGATTGTATTGATAAAATGTTACTTAGGCAACAAAAATTTATCAATTTTTAAAGCATCCACTTCACAAGATAAAAGAAATAACAAAAGATTGAAGAACTTATTATTTATTGAATTTTAGATAAAATTTTTAAAAAAAAATTCTAAAAGATTATAATTTTTACAGCCACATCGTTAATACCAAGTGAAAATAAAACAATTTTAATTAATTTTTTTTCCTATTACATCACTGTTTTGATGGAAATTGAAATAAATAATAATAAAAATAATAAAAACCTCACAAAAGAAAAATCCTAATTCAATTATTAATATTTTAAGATCATATTTAAGCAGACCGTGGACATGATATATTATTAATTTCTCAACAAGATAATTGCAGTTGGTTTATTAAATTTTCTTTTACTTTTTTGCTTAAAATATGAATTTAATTTCAATTAAAATTGAAAAAAAAGTAGCCTTTTATATTAGATAAAACCTAAGTCTTTAGACAAATAAAATAAAAAAAATTTACCTCCTAGTCTCATTAAATATAAAGGTGTGACTAACATCAAAGCGTGATGGATGTAGTAGGACGCTTTTTCGAATGGCAACTTAAAAAATAAATGAAGATTTAAAAAAAAAATTGAGAAAAAATTCTTATCAACTCACTATTCGTGTGTTTAGAACCGGAAAAATAATTGCTATGGTTGCTCCACTAACTACATAAGTTTGAAAACGGAATAAAATATGCATCCAATTTCGGGGCGGACTGATTAATAAAATGATCTAAATAAATATTAAACTTTTATTTTTTTTCTTGCCATTAGAATTAAATAAAAAATTTTATTATTTAAAATTATTACTTGTAAAAATGTCACTACATGGCATGGATTTAGAATGAAGATTAATTGCCGAGTCGACAGCTTGTATCCAATTTCAATGCCCCAAATCAGACAAAGACTTGCTAAGAGCAGTTTTCGACCAAATCTTTCCCTCAGCTCTAAATTTGGTTTGTAATTGGAAATAGATCTTGTCCATGGGTAATAAATTTCAGCTACCAATGAGTAAATGATAATTAGAATGGTCTCGGAAATGATAGAAGTAGGTGACAAAAAATTGACGCAATCCGGTCCACCATTTCCTTTAAGCGAAAAGTTTACTCCACTATAAGACCATTCAAGCATGCTTGCAAATTCACTGTTGAAATGGTTCAATAGTCTAAAAATTATTATAATATCAAAAAAAATATATTTTCTTTTCGGTTATAACAATGTAAATTGTGATAGAGAAGCAACAGTTTTTAATCATGAAAAAAATGCGAATTTATTATTTTAATTTGATTTTTGCTCGAGTTTAGTTAAAAAATTTTATCTGTTTTATTATTTTCATAACAAAAAAATAGATCAAATAAAACAACGAATTTAGAGCTTTTTTTTTAAAATAATTTCCTAGCAATAAATTGCTCTCAAAAAGCGATCATAATTTTCAAAAATAAGATCACTTCAAACTTGACACATCTAAATCTAAAATCTTTAAATTTGCATTTGCATTTTTCTACCAAAAATGATGAAAAAAATTTTTTTTTCTTACATTTCCAAAACTGTTTGAATTAAATTTTTTTTCAAGAATTAAATTAAATTTTTTTTTTTAGTTAGAACATGTCATTGATCAACGAAAGCCCGGTTTTAAATGAACCATCCTTGTATACAAAGCTAGTTCCGGGTGTGATCAATGTTTTGGACAAAGACGAGAATCTAAATACCATAAATATAAATAATTTAAACAAAGTAAACAGCGTGAACGAGGGCTCAACGAAAGAACTCAAGTCTAGTACAGGTCAAGCTAATTGTCTTGATTGTCCAAACAGTTCAAAAACGTCAACAGTCAGCTCAAATTCAACAAAAAAAGACACTGTTTTTACACTCAAAAAGTGGAATCTGGTCGCCATGTGGTCTTGGGATGTTGAATGCGAGGTAATTATTTTGGCTCTTAATTTTCTTTGAAAATTAAATTTTTTAAAATAGGTCTGTGCTATATGTAGAACTCCTTTAATGGGTAATTGATAACTATTATTTATAAAATAAATATTTAAAATTTTTTTAATAATCATGTTTTTGTTAGATTCTTGTTTAAAGTGTCAAACGGACAATAAACACGAAGATTGTGTTGGTAAATAAGACCTAATTTGATTAAAAAATTCAGGTTAATTTTTAGTTTTGATTTAAAGTTGTTTGGGGTGAGTGCAACCATTCATTTCACAATTGCTGCATGTCTCAATGGATCAAAAGTAGAAATCTGTGCCCTTTGTGTCAATCAGAATGGCATGTACAACGAATCGGACGATGAATGCTCAGTTATTTTTATGTATCTTATTCAAATAATTTAAAATTCTTAAATTGATTATATTTTGAAAAACAAAAAAGAATTTTAAATCAAAAAAGGTAAATAAATTCTATTTTTATAGCAAAAAAATTGAATCGAAAAAGCTATTATTAGCAAATTGTATTTATTCGGAATTTTTATTTTTACAATTAAGCAATAAAATTTTATCAAAATTACTTTAAATTTATATAATGTAATTATCTTACATCCAATTCTATTTAGATTCTTATCAAACAGTTTATCAAAAATATAAAATTTAATTAATTTTTAAATAACAAAATTTCTGTATAAACGAAAATAATTTGATCAAATAAAAAAACATTCTAAAAGTGAATAAAATCTTTTAAAATGGTATGGGTACTGTCATCATTTACTAAAATAAAATTTAAAAAATGACACTGAAACTTGAAAAGAATTAAAGCATTTTCTGAATGAATTTTTACTGTTTAAAATTATGGAATTGTAAAAACCAAAATTCATCTTAATATCTTATTAGTATTAAAATTAATTTTCTTCTGAAAAAAAGCATAACAAATAATGATTCAGTAGCTTTCATACTCAAAGTTTGTCATATGACTTAAAAAGAACACTGTTGAGCACTCAAACTTGTATTATCTATCCAGAATTTTAGTTATGATGTTGAGTTCAAATTATTTGGACTCTGGTCTTTAAAAACCAAAAATTTTTCTAATTTTGTGAAAAATTTAACATTTCAATTTTTTTAAATAATTTTCTCCATTGTTTATAAACAATGTTTCATGGGCTTCAAAATTTCAGCTTCCCAAAACTTTTCTAAATTTCAAAAATAAGCATTTTTCTAAAAATGTTATTTTAATACAGTGATTACAGCAAAAAAAAGAAAAACTTTATAATTTTATTTTATTTTTCAAAAATTATCCTGCAAACAGTACAATATTGTACAAACGAATTCTAAGCTTTGGAAAAAGCTTTGTTTGTTTGATATTTTCTTATCATCTTTAGGATGAATTTTAAGCTCAAGACTCCAGGGACAATTAGTGAGATTTGGTTTAATTTTATTTCGGGCGTTTTTTACCACGAAAATGTTTGATTTCAATCAGCCTAATTAGACTGCTAACTTATCTTGAATTTAGGACCGAAATAAATAAAATCTTAGCATCTGCCAATAAACAATTTGGCGATCTTAATTGGAGAGAATAACTAAAGTAAACAGGGTTTCACCCCTTTTTCCCAAAAATCCACCCAGTTAACCTCAAAAATAAACTTTTGACCGAATTAACACGTTTGCCTGTTTAGGTCTATTGTTCAAAAATTGTCAAATAAATTTATGAAACCAATTTTAATGCAAATTATTTTTTGAAAATTCTTTTAGTTTTATTTAATTTACAATTTATTTGAAAAGTCCATATATTTTGAAATATTTTTTTACACGACATTAGAGTCTTACTTAAACCTGATCCCATTTTTTTTAAAAACCATAAAATTTACAGCTTTAAAATATCGT
>QEOQ01000258.1:385405-402574 GCA_010279815.1 Brachionus plicatilis | reverse complement strand
TTGAAAATATCATATATCACATAGTTTGAAATTTTCTATAATTTTTGAAAATATAAATATTTTTTTCCAAGATTTTTATTATTTTTAAAAATTAAATTTTTTAATATTTTTAAAAAAATTGAACCCTGATTTATTACTTCTGACACTCATTAATCTTGTAGAAAATTTCACGAGGTTTTCAAAAAGTTTTTGTCCAGAACGAGCAGTTTTTAAGATATTGCAAAAGTAAATTTTTTTTGTAATTTGTATGAATATTTTAATTTATAGTTGAATCCATAATTATCTTAATAAATTTTTGATTAAACTTAATTTTTGTTAATGTTGAAAAAAAATCTAATTTGAAAATAGTAAGAAAATTCGTACGGCAATGGGGTTATTTTTTGGGGCAAATTTCGGCTTATCGGTTGAGTATCGGTCTAATTTTACTAAAAACGGTCCAATTTGATTAACTTTTCTAACCTAATTAGCCTTCATCAGGTAAACCGGTCGATTTATGTGGATGATTAAAAATCTTGGGGCAATTTGGGTGATCGAATTTCGAATTTTTTCATCATTATTTTCTTAAATTTAAATTATATACAATTAAAAGCCATTGATTAGCCAGCCACGTGAATAATTAGTCGGTTAATTTATCGCCTGTACGAATCTCAACTCTACATTTTACAGAAAACTGAAGAGTTTTTGACAGAGCTTAGAATTCTTTTGCTTAGAATATTGCACTGTTTGCAGAATATTATTTTTTTAAATTAGAAAACTATTTTTTTGCCTTGTGTATTAAAATTTCCCATCGCTCATTTTTTCATTATTAAGAAGAGCATGTTGAAAATTTTGATTTTGTTTTCCCAAAAAATAAATGTTATTCAAACTTTTTTCAATTTTATTTAACAATGTTTTAAAAATACAAAAATTCATAATTTAAAAAAAAAAATCTTTCAACGCTACTTAGAAATTCTCTTTCCTTATGCTTTATGTAATCAAAAAAAACTCTTAAAAAGACTTAGAAATTTATTTTAACCTTTAATTTTTTAAAAGATTAAATCTTTCTTAGTTAAGTATTATAGTACATCGTACTCTGTTGTAGAAAGTCAATTTAATGTGATAAAAATAGCTTGTTTATGTTGATAAAATATAGAAGTAAATTATTAAAATTGTTAATCAGTCAAGAAAATGGTTGGATGAGTTTTTTTTTCAAATTGGGAAAAAATAAAAAAAATAAAACATGCGAAAAAAGGAAACCTGTGGAACGAGGCTTGATGTAACTTGGCTATGGTAGTGGTTTATATATTTCCTGTAGTAAAAGGAGAAAAAAGACATAAATAAGTCATTATTTGAAATTTAAATTATTTCTTAATAACTCATTCAAAAGAATAGTCCTTGATATTTAAAATTTTCAAAATTAAGATATTTTTTTCTTCTTTCAGCAAAATTCTCAACCGTTGGAAACATGAACCGTATCAGACGAATTTAGAAGTGCTAGTTGGTTTTTAGAATTTATAATTATAAGAGGAAATGCTAATGAAATGATATCGTCAATTTTATTTTGATTACAAATTTAAATCTACCAAAGAATCGAAAAATGACCAAATAACTCTTTTGAAAGAGGATTTATTTTTCAACAACTCAAGTTATTTTTCAATGATTTTTTTTTAATCATAAAAAAGGCATGCTAAGTTTTTAATTAATCTCTTAGGTTTAAGTTTTCACCAATTGTATGAATAAAAATTAAGATTTAATAATATATATTTAAGTTTTAAAATTTATCAATTATTTTATAAAAAAATATCCGGTAATAGAAAAAAAATTTGAATTTGTTTATTTGAATTTTGTTTAGAATATAATCATCAAATAGTTGAATATAATTAAGAATATTATCAATATCAAATTTTTGCTTAATTTTTCTTTTTAAATTTAATAATTCTTCAAAATAAATAGATTGGTTATTTTTTAATAGCAAATGATTTTTAGATACCACTTTCTATATTAAACTTTTCACTAATTTAATAAGCTTATCACTATTTTAATAAAAACTCGTCTAGATAAATTACACTTACTTCCAAATTAAAATTTAATAAAGTAAAGAAGAATTAAATTTTTTCAAATATAAACAATCTATTTAAAATTTAGTTGAACCAAAAATATCCAAAAATATCAAGCAGCGAAAATATTATCTTGAATGACTATAACGACTCAATGATTTTGATGATGAAGTTTATGTTGTTAGAACAAGAAAAAGAAATATTGATCAACCCTTATGTGACTTTATTGGTTTCGAAAAAGTCATTCAAAGTATCAAGAATGTAGAATCCAAGCCAATAAATCGACACACAAAAGTTTAATTGGGTATTAATGTCATATTTACAACCAGACAATGGTACCAAAAATGTAGAAAATAAATTGTGCTCAACTTTGAACATGCCAATGGCTAAAATAAGATATTTTTGCTCAAGATGCAGCTCAAAAATAATTATTTTCTTACTCAATAAAATTAATAATTTTTTTATTTAATTTGATCAAGTTTTATTAAATCAGATTTTTTTTATTAGAATAAATGTATTTTTATTAAATCAGTCTTAACTTAATTAAATAAAATTACTTTTTATTAAAATAGGGATGTTTATTTTAAAATTAGCTAAAATTTATTAACATTAGCAGTAAGGAAAATTATGAGCCATTTTTAATTGATTTTTAAATCGATAAATTTACTAATAAAAAAATCTTCATTTGAAATTTCTAAAAAAATATTTTATCATCAAAATTTTATAAGAATTTTTTCCAAAAGAATACTTTCATTTATGCTTTTTTTTAATCAATAAATATTTACTTCAAATTGTCCATCGATCTAGAAGCTGTTCAGCAAATACAAATGTTGATGAGTTGGCTGATATGATCTTAAAGTTACTTTATTTATTTTTCTTATTAATTGTACGCCTAGACCTTTTTTTTGAATATCTAGACACTTGTGTGAATTATTAATTTTACAAGCTTAAAATCAAAGATAAAATTTGAAGATTTTCTACATATGCTTTCGGCGTGCAAATTTTTTCTAATCCATTAGCAAATACATTGGTCATTTTTAATACTAGAAATTTTTTTAAAAATAAACCATCATAAATCACCCAAAATCTAAGGGTCTAGGCTTTATTAATTTTATTTATAGAGAGTCATAAAAAAATTTTTACAATCAATCATTTTAAATCTTGTTTGTTCACTTTACGCTCGCATTTTCGCTCGCTTGCGCTTAATCTTAATAACTCAAGACTAACTAGTAAATTGTTTTCTTTTTAAATGTTTATATTGTATTTAAATAGTTTCGTGAAAATAAAATATAAAATCTCATTCAAATTGTAGTATGTGTAGATCGAGGTTGCAATATATTTTCTCAACATTGTTTTAAGGGTATTTCATATGATATCGAATGATAAATAGAGTTAATCTATGTTTAATAATCCAAAGATATATTTAAGTAAATAAGATATTTAAGAAGAAGAAAAAAAATTTAGATCTACTAAGATAGATCAAGATTGATTTTGGCCTCAAAAAGAAACAAAGTTCTAATCTTTCGTTTTGCTAAATTAATTAAGGAAATGTTCTACCTTTTTTTTAAATTCTTTATCTTAAACACTGCTTCAATAAACGTTTTGAGATAAAAATAATTGAGATTAGTTCAACTCAATGCTTTCGATTGAATGAGATGTTTGAGCGCTTATTAAATTCGTGTTTTTTTTCTTATCTTAACAGGTTGAGAATTTTTTACATTTATAGTTTTTGATGAATTTAACAAAACCTTGGTAAAACATGAAGTTTTTAGAATAAAAGCGAATTAAATAAATAAATGTTTAGACATGTTTCTAGCTTTATTTGTACAGAAAATAAGCCTGTTCGAATTTTTTGATTTAAAAAAAACACTCAACTATTTTTTTTTTTATTTTTTAGAATTTATTTAAAAACCAAGATAAAAATTTTGCCAAGGTAAATGCACATCAATAAATAATAATATTCGTTGAAAACTAAAATCTTAAAGCTTAAATTATCATGAATAGTTTAAATTCAAATTTATTTTAGTTTGTTTAAACTTTTAATTTCGCTTTAGAAATATTTAATATTTTTTTTCAATGCAAAATATTTATGATCCTGGATAACAAACTTAATTTAACTTAATTTTTTTTTAAATTTTTATTTCTACTTTTTTTTCACCATCCTTGTAGTGTTTTAAAGAATTAATAATAATTAAAATAAAGTTAACATGCAATTAATTAAAATTATTTTTCTAGGGGTAATTCGATAGCTAGAGATTTGATTTTTTTAAGGTTGCTTGTATTTCTTTTGAAAAATTAATTATAATTGATATTAAATCATTAAATCTATAGACGCTGAGGTTAAATTTACAACAACGAGCTTTTTAGGCGCATCAATCAATTTGAAATATAAAATATCTAAATTAAACTCTTTTATCTTTATTTATTATTTTACTTTAAAAAATATTTGTCAATGGATATGGGCACTATTCTAATTACTTCTAAATTAATCGAAATGTACTTGCTGGAAAGGCTATGTTGTTTTTTTTTCTAAAGCAAATAGCAAAATGAACAAATTAAAGATTGTCCTATTTTATTTTGATTGACATTTTTGGACAAATTTTAAAAACAAAATTCTTTATAACAAAAAAAATTATCTGTAAGAGAAAATAAGATTTTACTCCAGAATGGCTTTTTTAAGAGAGGAAAATTAAAAAATATTTACAAAAATGGTTTCTATTGTTAAATTCTTTTAAATTTGAGGACATTTTTTATGTCAAGCTGCTGCCATTTAAAGGATTATAATTTTTTTGGCAAAATTTGAACGCAATCTAAAGATAAAAGTTTTATAAAAAGAATTTTCGATCATAATTACGAAGCCGATGGTGTCTAAATTTTAAAAGGTAGCTAAAAAATTGCTATAAATTAAGTTTTCCAAATTTTAAATTATTTTAGATTATTTCTAGAGCCTCACTTGAGAATAAGTAATATTCATAATGACATAAAAAAGCCAGCCGTCAAAAGCAAGTTTTAAAGAGAGAAAAATTCTAAAATTTTTTACTCATAATTAGTTTTTAATAAAATTTCAAATTTTAATTTAATTTTTCAAACGTTTGTCACATTGTCTTACTAATTCTGCTTTAAATGAGGTAATTGTTGTACTTATTAATCACAAACTTTAATCGAATAAATTTTAAAAATCTAAAATTTAAAAATAACATCTAATTCAATTCTTAGAGATAATCTATCAATCAGATAGAAATTTGTGTGCTATCGAATTGAAATTTTATTTCAATCATCGACTTGAAAAAGTTGAAATTTTAGGTCATAAAAAATTAATGAAACAATTAATTACCAAAATATATCCGTATTGGCTCTTTGTGATTTTATGATTCATCATTAAAAAGATATTAAATTCGGCAGCAATGTTTTTTATCTTTGATTTTAAAGATTAGCCATTTCAATTGTTAATAAATTTTTCTCAATTTGATAGCTATCTTCAAAACCGATTTTAAAAAAAATTGGCAAAATTAAATGGTAATTTATGCTTTAAATAAAATTGGTCTAATTTTAAGTAAGATGGCAAGTTAACTTTTCATAAAATATTCATGAACTAATTAAATTTTTGATTACGTTAAATTTTGTTATTTAGATAATTCCCTAATTATTATCTAAAATTTGACTTTTTTTCGAACATAAAAATATTCCATGCAAAAAATTTTCAATTTAAAAATTTTTAAAAATTTAATTTTTTATTTTTTCATAGTATGTCGAATCAGACTAATTCGAATAACGACTGGATCGAATGCATCAAATGGCTGAATAATTTGAACAGCTTACCACTGGGCCTTAAGCAAAAATTTCTAACTAATCAATTACAATTGAACGAATTTGCCAGCTTTTTGCGTGATGGCGAGTTTTTGTGCAATTTGGTCAACCAAATTGTGCCTGGCTGCATTGATTCCACCCTGATAAACAAGCGGGCTCAAATGAGTCAAGTTTTGTGCTTGAACAACATCCGCCTTTTTCTGTCTGCTTGCAAATCAGCCCGCTATTTCAGCATGTCAGACTCGGATTTATTCGATGAGCACATGCTGTACGACCTAGTCGACTTGGCTTGTGTCATTCGAACTCTCAGTATTCTATCCAAGAACCAGCTTACCATAAAGTCCGCCAACACAAATGGTTTCGACATTACTAACTCATCTTCCGGTACATTATCCAAAAGTGATTCTTCCTCCAGGCGACTATCTTCGAATGGATCGCTGGACACAAATCAATTGGCCCATACTAATGACGATATTTACTATAACATTGTCCCTGCTGAAGTCGAGGGTCCCGAGTCCTATTACACTGATGAATCTTTTTTGTTCAATGGACTGTCTGATCAGCAAGAAAAAACTGATAACCAAGTTTACCAAACAATAGTGTCCACACCCATCAACAATGTTCATCATCAACCTTTAAAAAGAGATTTTGTAATGAAAGAAATTCTAAATACGGAAAAAAACTTTTTGGATGGATTAAATATTTTAATGAATGATTTTCTAATACCGCTTGGAAATGTCCTAAATGAACAAGACAAGAAAATAATTTTTACCAACATGAACGGTCTTATTGAATTGCACACTAATTTGTACAACGATATATACAACGCTTGTAAAGGTAAATATAACTTTTGGTTCTTATTTGAGAAAAATTAAGGCAAATTTTGAAAAAAGTTTAGTTATTAAAAAAAATAAATTTATACTTTAAAAATTTAACGAAACTTATCTTCATCTTTAAAATTTTTTTTAAATTAAAGAAATGTAAATATTAAATTTTGGTAAATTTGTTTTCTTTATCCAAACTTTTTTTAAGAATATCACATGAAAAAATTTAAAAATGGCTAATTTTTTTTTGACAGAATAAAAATTTACTACCAAGGCTATGCTCCAAGAAAAGTCTGGTAGCGTCTTTTAATTTGCATTTACCGTATGAATTTTTTCATTTTTAATATTATTTATTGATTTTGAACACTAATTCTGCTATTTAGGGAACATTTCTTCCCCCTCAAAATCAGAAAAATCGACCAGATGGATTTTTAGGGCTGCTTTTTAAAATTGGATTTTATTAAGAATTTTTTATTCAAAATTTTACAGCTTTCTTTTGTAAATCATTTTTTTCGTTTATAAAATTATTTAATATATTTTCAGTTATGTGATTTTGAATTTTAAAAATTAAGTAATTTTTTAGTTTATTGTCTTTTTTCAAAAAGATTAAGACCATTCATCACCAACAAAAGTAAATTTAAAACAAAAGTTTGATAATTTTTTTTTCTATAATTTTTTTTTTCTATGATAATTTGTTTTGAGAAAAAAATTTTACTTTGTTAAAGTGATATTATGAACATGGGCTTTGCCGTATATTTGATCGACTACTTTTACGACTGTAAGTTGGCTTCCGTGACCATTAAAAAAAACCTTTTTAACGATATTTATGACAATCGCCTGTACGATTTTCGATACTATTAATTACAGTTTTTTTAAAATGTATTTTTTCAAAATTGTTTTATTTTATCTCAATTGAAATTTAGAAAATAAAAAACTAATAATAGAATTGTGCTTCTGCATTCAGAAGATATTCAGAATAAAAATTTTAATAATAAAAAACCCACCGTGCGTTCTTTTGTTAATTATATTTTAAAAGAGTAATTATCAAAAATTTTTATTAAATACAATAAAATTTAAAATTGTTGTAAAAATCTTTTAAAAATGATCTTTTGCTAGTTTTTAAACAAAAATTGATATTTTTAATTTTTGATCTGGGATGTCTTAATAAAAAATAAATTTATATTAGAAAGCTTTATATTTGCGGAGAGCAGTTTTTTTCTTTAGTCTTTAAGTTTTGAGCTAATAAAACTTTTCTTTTTGATTATAAAAAATTTTTTGAGGGTAGCAGATGTTTATGCTAAATAACGAAACCAAGTCTTCATATTCTAATAAGAGAATATAAATTATTTATTTTCTAAATTCGAGAGCTTTCCTTAAAAGTTATTTTTGAAAAGAATTCGCAGTTAAACTAGAAATTTAAAAAGCTGAGACAAAAAAATTTGGCATTGTGTTTTTTCATACATTTATTCAAGTGAAAAATTTAAGTTAAGTGTCAAAGGCTCCTTTACTGTGCAAATTAATCAGAATTTGATTTCAATGTAATCTATTGTAGCGCGATATGTAGAGATTTTGCACATTATTTGATAAAATTTTGAGATGTTCTTTTGTACTGAATTTTACCAACCTTCTATTCGTTTTTGATTAATTTAATTGCGTCCCGTTTTGGTTGAGTAATTTTTTCATTTAAAAGATACATTTGAAGAAAATGTCTTGATGCTTCAATTGTAAAGCAAATTCTAAGAGAGGTATTTTTCATATTTACCAAGTAGTGGATAAGTTTCTGTTAGTTCTTTCTAATAAAATAAATTTTAACTTTTTTATACCTTTATTTTTACCAATTTTTAGAATTTATGAATTTAACAATTCATATTAATTGTTTTACTAATCAAGAAAAAATCGAATTGCATCTATTTTATTTTTTAAATTATAATTTTTCCATTAAAAAAAGTTTTCGAATAGAATATAAGTAATTTAGATTCGATCTTTTAACGAGATTAATTATGAAAAAACTTCTAATATTATAAAAAAATTTAAAAAATTTAAAGTTTTTATTTAGATTTTTCTTTCAATTTTTTTTTTAATTTTGGTTATTGTGATAAATTTCATCTATCTAATTTCTTCTAAAATAAGTTTTAAGAATAACCATCAATACAATAACAACGTGGTTCAATAATATGAACTGTATAATCCCTGAACTCTTATGGCATTTACATGGACATTTCTTAAATCTTATTAGTTTATTTTGTGATCATCACAAAATAAAACGATAACGATAGTATCGTTTTAAAAAATTGACTGAAAATATATTTAAAAAAATTTTATTAAGTTAACATTAAAAATTTCTTTTTGAAATTCATTCTTTTTTATACACATTTTTATAAAAAATTCCCAGACGTTGAAATTTATCATTTCATTATTTAGAATTTCGAAGATTATGAAAAATTTAATAAACCCAGTCTTCAAAAAAGGCAGCATTTTTTATCAATTTATTATGTATTTTAAATTTATTTTAAATTTATTATGTCAAAGCATTACTTTAATAATTTCCATTTCATTAAAAGTTGAAAAAATTTCGTTAACATTTCAGAGTTGACAAATTTAATCTAATTTTTGTAACAAAAATAAACAATTTTCTGACAAAAACCTTTTTCAACTGACTAGTATACTTTTTGAAATTGCTATTTAATAATTTTGGACAAACAAATTAAATAATAATCTAAACCCTATTCTACCGACTAAATAAACTCATGGGGATGACAAAAAACAAAAAAAATTATTTTCACATTAAAGGTTTGTTGACTTTTAAAAATAAAAATTAAGATAAAAGAAAAAATAAGAGAAATTTTTTAAAATACTTATTTTTTCTTAGGTTTTTTAAAAGATGACCTCGTTTTCTCTGTAAATCCGCATCAGTTTTCTAATCAACGACTGGTGCTATGTGAGACTTCTTTTCTTCTTTAAAAAAAGTCTGAATATAACCAGATCGGCATCAAAAGGAAGACAGTATCTCTGTTATATTTGTATATCATTAAAAAGTAAAGGATTAATTGCTGATCCTTGACGGAGACCTGCTGCAATATGCTACCCATCGCTTATATGGCTATATACATTTACCTTAAATGGTCAAAAATGATGAAGTCTAATGGATTATGTAAAATCTTTTAGAGTATGTCTGCACCTACTTAATTAAGTAGATTTTTGTCTGCACCTACTAGTTTGACAAATGCCCAATAATTCCATTTCGATTTCAATTATTTCATCTTTTGATTGTCATGATTATTCAACAGGCTAGTGACCTTATCTTTAAGACTGATCAAAACTTCATTTATTCAAATATTTAATTATTATAAAATAAAAAAAAACAAAAAAATCTGACTCCAAAATTATTTGAAAAAATTTAACAACACGACATTAAAATTAAACAATTCAAACTTTTTCATTAAAAGTTGAAACTTCAACATTAATCTTTTAATCTCAAAAATATTTATCAGTCTTGAGCAGAAACATTTAAACTGCTCCTTAAATTATATTTCAAATTTCTTAAATCTTTTTATCAGTTTATCTTTTACATTTAACGGTGAAATAATTTTGAAATGAATTTTTTAAATATTTTTTCAATTTGTGTGAATAATCTCTCGGAGAGATTGTTATTCTGAAAAAAAAATGAAAAAATTCTGTGACAATAAATCTTTGAATTAATTATTCAAAGAAAAATAAATTCTATGAAATTATCGTTCAACGAAAATTGGGATAACTCTTCATCGAAATTATTTTCCCTTTTTTTTGTCATCAACATAACCACCAATGCAACAGGGTACAATGTGAATAATTCCTCCATTATGGCAAGGACAAGGACATTTCTTCTTTCCCATAATTTTATTTTGAAATATCGTTCTTGTAAAAATCTAAATAAATATTTATAAATCAAAGTATTATTAAAAATTTATAAGAAAATATTGAAAATTTCTTTTAGGTTTTCATTCTTTTTATACACATTTTTAAGATTTATTGGTATTTTTTCAAGACGTTTAATTTTGGGATTTTTCCCAATTTTTGCAAAGATTTTTTTTTTAATAATCTTTAATTATAATAATTACTATTTTTGAAACAAAATTGTTTACCAATCTAGAAGATTATAAAAAAATAACATAATTTTTTTTAAATATCTTTTATTCTATCAATCTTTAAAAAATTTAATAACTAAGAGGATAAATCTTGAAAATAAAATTCGATAAGCACTGGAAAATAACAAAATTTTCTCAATAATTCAAAATTATAGTCAATAATTTTTTTTTTAAGTAAATTGGTTTATTTGTCACCTATTGTAGATTTTTTGTGTGTAGATAAGAATTATTTTGGTTTTGTAAAATTCAAGACAAAATGATAAAAAAATGAATGATTTTTTTTCTTAAAGCGTAACAAAAACTTTTAGATTTTAAGTAAAAAAGTCATTCAATTTTTTATCATTTTGTTCTGTTCTTTTGTACTGAACTATAAAGAACCATTATTTTTTCAGTCCATTAAATGGTGACAATTAAAATTATTTTAATTTAATTTAATTTTCCTTTTTTTAAATAAAATTTTAAAATATTAAACTAATAAAAAAATTCAAGGTGGACCCGGAAGAACACTTAGAATTTGTAGTGTATTTGAATTATTTAAAGTGGGTCTGATGAAAGAATACGCAGAGTATTTTTCAAGCATTGACCGAGCCAGAGCTCGAGTAGATTCACTGATGCAAGTCTCATTAAGCAACAATTCTTCCGAACATACAAAAGAACTCTACATCCGCCAATTTCGATCTAAACTGGAAGAATGTTCGTCCAAGAGTAAATTTGGCAAATACAAACTGACCGATTTGATGGGTCTACCATATCAGCGGGTATTGAAGTATCATCTTTTGTTTAGCGAATTGCTCAAGCAAACTGATGTAGACCACAGAGCCAAAGATGTTATTAAAAAAACCAAGGACTCAATGTGCGAACTGGGCAACTATCTAAACGAATGTCAAAGAGACAAAGAAAATTTGAGCAAAATAGAATTTTTAATAAAATTTTTACTAATCAACAACAACTCAAGCGAGACTGCTCGCTCGTCACTCTACTCGACCAGTTTCAACCTAAATCTACTCAAAGACTACGGCCACTACATCAAAGATGACAAATTTCGCATCAAATCGATTGACTCAGGCGAAAGGTACGCGCGGACAAGAACCTTTTTTTTGTTCGAAAAAGCGCTCATAGTCTGCAAATTAAAAGGAAACTACTACAACTACAAAGAAACCCTTTTGATAAATGATTTCTCAATCGAGGACCACTATCAAACAAATTTGTCATCTCAGTCATCAAGCAATCTTCCGCACGGCCTCATATCCAATCTGTTCAACAGTTCCAATCTAAACTCAACTGCCAACTTGTCGACCAGCTCTCTCAATTTAAATTCGAGCTCAAACGCTCACTCGCTGCATCTAATCAACCAGGAGCATTCAAAAATTTATTTAATAATCTTCAAAAATAAGGAACATAAAAAAGAATGGAAAGAGTGTTTGCTAAAGGCCAAAGAAAAAATGCGCCCTGAAGGACAGCGAGCACTTAAGCACTTATTTGAATTGACCAATTTTGACCGAGAGCTGGTCACGTGCTGTTTATGCAACAAGTATTTGCTGGGACTATTTTACCAAGGCTACAAGTGCTCACAGTGTTCAAGCATAGCTCATAAAGAGTGCTTGACCAAAGTCACATCGACTTGTAGCTCATTCAACTCGTTGCCAATGCCAGCACCATTGTTGCCCAGACCTGTGTCCAACTCCGGTGTCACAATAACTCGCTCTTTGTCCACCAACTCGGCTAAGTCCAACTACAATCAAACTTTACTGGCTCAGGCGATCTACAACTATGATGGCAGGCCAGCACCACCCGAAGGAAGTGCAGTAAGCTTTAACCAAGGAGACTTGATTCAGGTGACAGATGATGATGATGATGACTGGTGGAAAGGCGTTGTTGTTGCCAAAAATAAAGAGGGATACTTTCCGCGCCGTCATGTCAGGGTCATGCAAAATCACAGGCTTAGTCACAGCTTGTCCTCAGGACACTTGAGCCGTAATCTAAATTTGGAAGAGTATCCTTGGTTTTCGCCAGTTGATAGATTCATGGCTGATGCTATTTTGAACCGAATACCAAATGATCTATCGGAGACTATTTTCATGGTCAGATGCAGAAATGACGGCGGATATGCCATTTCCATAAAGCACAAAGGAATTGTTGACCACATTAAAATAAATATTAATGAATTGAGTAATTCATCTTTGGCCTATCCGTTGATTATAAATGATTCGGCCGAAGATGAAGACTTCACCCATGTGTACTTTATTGATCAGCAGCATAATTTTAACTCAATAGTGTCACTGGTAAAGTATTTTAGTGCACACTTGCTAAAGGATAATTTTCCCCAATTGGACTCGACTTTGGGAATACCTTTTAAGAAAGCACTTCCGCCATATATCAGTGTTGCTGTGGCCAAACATGACTATAGTCCGCCTGGCAAGGATAACATTGGTGAACAAATTGAGCTTAAGGTGGGCAAAAAGTATTATTTACTAAGCGAAGAAGTAAATGGCTGGTTGAGAGTGTACAATTCGGATGGTCTTATCGGATACGTGCCTGGATCGTATTTGAGCGGAAGTAAAGATTTGATTGAGTCTTAGATTTGGTATTGGAATGAAGTTATTTTGCTCAGATTGTATGTTTAACCGGTGCTCTTTAATTATAATTTTCTGTCAATTCGCATAGGTAATTAAAGATAGTTTTTTTTTTCTTATTTTTTATGGAAAATTATTTAAATATTAATCAATTTTTCTATTATTTTTTTGTTACAAATGAATTTTTTATGCTTAAATTAAAATTAATTTTCTTAAATGTTTTTTTAAATAATTCTTAATAAAAAAAAATTATAAAAATTCTCAACAATTAATCAAAAAGCAAAAGTATTTCTGAATTAAAATAAAAAAAGACTAATGAATATTTTTCGACATTTTTTTTAATTTTTTAGCAATTTTTTTAAGTGATTTTGGCTTTTTAATGATTTTCGGTTTTCGATTTATTATGACCTCAGCGCGTTCCTTTTATTTCTCTGAACTAAATATTTTATTCAAAATCATTTTATTATAAAATAATTATGTTTTGAAAAATTGAAAGGATTCAATTTAATTTTATGATTAATAAACAGACTAGTACCAGAATCAGAATATTAGTTTTCTTCATTATACATGTTGAAATATTAGTTAGGAAATTTATGTCATTTATTTTTAAAACAATTATTCAAAACTTTAATAGAAAAAATTACAGATTGAATTAGTTAAAAAAAAATTTTACTAGCAAATTTAGAGGGTCTTGCCTGTTATGTGATCAGTTGGTCACATATTATGACCAGTGACTTTATGTCGATTTGGTGACCAGGTATTTTTTCTGACTGGTCACATATTCACTGGTCACCTAATATGTGACCAGGCAATATTATTATTAAAATAATGAATTTTTTTTTAAAAAAATTTTATTATTTAAGTGACCAGTTATTAAATTTATATGACCAGTTTTTTTTTTACGTGACCAATTTATATATTAATTTAAAATTACAAAAATTCAATAAAAAAAATTATTTATGCATTTTTGCGATGTGTTGCTTTACACCACGTTCATTTTTCATCAATTTCCCGCATTCTTGGCAAGCTATTGGGTTTTTGTGTTTGCTAAGAACTTTTTTTACAGCAGACTGTTTTTGCTGACAGAATCAATTGGAGCTTCTCATGCAATTTTTGAAAACTTTTCTAATTTTTTTTTGCTGGATTTAAACTAAGCTTGCAAATGGTTGCACTTACCTCTTAAAAATCTGATTCACAATTTTCTTCAAGATCTGAATCGGTACCAAAACGAATTTATGTGACCAATTGCAAAATTTTCGTGACCAAATGTTTATTTAGGTGACCACGCTAAAATTATTTATAAACATTTTTACCAAATAAATAATTTTGCCTGATCACATATTAGGTGACCAGTCAGAAAAAATACCTGGTCACCAAATCGACATAAAGTCACTGGTCACATAATAGGCAAGACCAAATTATGAATGTTACTATTTATATTTTATTGTCTCTTGAAATAATTTTTTTTCAATTAATATTTTCGTTTTTTGTAGATTAAGGAAAAATTTTAAATATTTTTTCAATTTGTGTGAATAATCTCTCGAAGAGATTATTATTCTGAAAAAAAAATGACAATTTTTTTAAAATTATTTTTCTTTATTTAATCCCTTAAAAAAATTCTGTGACAATAAATCTTTGAAATAATTATTCAAAGAAAAATAAATTCTATGAAATTATCGTTCAACGAAAATTGGGATAACTCTTCATCGAAATTATTTTCCCTTTTTTTTGTCATCAACATAACCACCAATGCAACAGGGTACAATGTGAATAATTCCTCCATTATGGCAAGGACAAGGACATTTCTTCTTTCCCATAATTTTATTTTGAAATATCGTTCTTGTAAAAATCTAAATAAATATTTATAAATCAAAGTATTATTAAAAATTTATAAGAAAATATTGAAAATTTCTTTTAGGTTTTCATTCTTTTTATACACATTTTTAAGATTTATTGGTATTTTTTCAAGACGTTTAATTTTGGGATTTTTCCCAATTTTTGCAAAGATTTTTTTTTTAATAATCTTTAATTATAATAATTACTTTTTTGAAATAAAATTGTTTAACAATCTAGAAGATTATAAAAAACAACAAAATTTTTTTAAATATCTTTTATTCTATCAATCTTTAAAAAATTTAATAACTAAGAGGATAAATCTTGAAAATAAAATTCGATAAGCACTGGAAAATAACAAAATTTTTCAAACAACAATTATTTTTTCTATAAAATTCAGGACGAAAAAAAATATTAGATAATTGATTTAATATTTTTTATTCTTTTTTTTTTATTTTAAAAGAATTTATTGCAAATCGTCGTCTTGTGCATTTACTGACACAGTAGGTTCCGAAGCAACTGCTTTTTTATCTGCTACAGAAACGTTGTTTTGCAACTGTTTTTGCTGAATTTTGTTCAACTCTTCTTTTATTTTTTCCATTTCTTCATCATGTGTTGGCAAAAATATTATTCCATTTATAATATTTAGCATAGCCAAGACTGTTTGAAGACTCGGCTGCTGAATTTGGATAGGCGGGAATGACACTTTTTCGCCTTTGTGCATTTCATTCAATTTCTTTTGCAGCAAAACTGCTTGTTCTGTCAAATGCTTCAAAACTTGAGCGCTCTCTTTGGTTCGCTCATGCTCTTCTCCCAAAAGACCTTTGTAGATTTGATAGGTTTCCCTTTCGTTCATTAGAGCTGTTCGGAAGTCTCCGCGGCATGATTGCAAACGCGCTAGCAAATGATATGATAGTGCTGTTTTCATGCTCCTTGTTCCAAAATATTTCTTGCTACATTCCAAGGCTTTTTCCAAAAATTTTAGAGCAGAATCGTATTCTCCAGCTGCTTGGAGTATCAGACCCAAGTTAGAGTCTATTAGGCTCATTTCCGGATGATCCTCGCCATAATTAATCAGCAATAGATATCTTGCTCTGTACAGCAATTTTAGTGAATTGCTTATTTGACCATTGGCAAAGCAGTACAAGGCTAAATGAGAGTACTCAGTTATTGCTTGTGCGTTGTCCACTCCGTACAATCTTTCACACATCAGCACAGCTTTGTGTTGAGTGGACAAAGCCTCTTGATAATCTCCAAGAATGTAGTTCAGTCTGGACAATAGTCTCAGGCACATGCAGATTTCTGGATGCAAAGCGCCATAAACATTAGTCAACAAATTGTACGACTCCGAAATCAAGTCGAAACCTTTAATTTAAATTTTTAGACTCAAAAAGACAGAAAGACTTAATTTTAAAAACGAGAAAATTTTTAAATTTATCTCATTTTAAATTTAATTTATTTAAAATTTTTAAATTTAAGGTTCCAAATCTTATTCATTTAGCTAGATTAGAGATCCATGTTTGGCTGAATAAGGTAAAGCATATAATTTTGTGATGTTTCGTTTGTAAAAAAAAATTTAAAAGAATTAAAAATAGCTTGTACAATCAAAGTCTGAAGGATTGAGTAAACATTCAGCTTGAAACATGCGAACATAGAAGAATTTGTGGTAATTTTTTAAAATTTTCCTTTTTTTATATAATTTTATTTGAAAAATCTTTTCATTAACAATGTAATTTAATCAATTGTTCAAGATTCATTTTTTATGTTTAATACTTTGTACCAGAGTTGTTTAAAAGTCCCTAAAAAAGTCCAAGTCAGGAATTTTTTTTTTAAATTTGCTAGATCAGGCTTCATATCAAAAAATTCATATACTCTTGGGTAGTCTAATGCAATATATTTGCCATATATCAGAATTTTGTTGCAATTTTAGCATAAATTTCTTCTTCAGTATTCAAAATTTTAAAGCCTGGTC
>QEOQ01000258.1:353323-365410 GCA_010279815.1 Brachionus plicatilis | reverse complement strand
GAACGCTTGACTTTACCTTAAAGGCTCCTGTCAATCTCTACAATTTTGCCTTTACCACCAAATTTGAAACATTTTTTTTCAATGTCGACAGTGCACGATTGTCTAAAACGAAAAAATAATAATGCCTCTGCATTCTGATTTACTTCGCTTACAAAATGCAATTTTATCTGGTCAACTTTTTTGGCGATTGTGATCTGAGCTGCCCAGCTTTTGACTATTGCTAGCACAATTTTTAGTGGTTTTCGAATAAAAGAGAGAAAGGAGTCATCGCAAATTGTTTTATACGTAGTGCAACTTTTACATCACCAAGTTAAGAGTCATTGTTTGGAATCTTTGGAAGATTTGCGAGTTTTTAAGTTCATATTTTCTCTTTTTTTTACTAATTTTGTTTATACTGCAAATATTAAGCCCAAGTCTTTAGGTTTATTAAAATTTTTTGTTTGATCATTTTCGTTTTCAATTTTTTTTAAATAAATAATAATAAAACTTTTACATTACATCAACAAAATTGCAAAAAAATTACTTGTGTACAATAAAATTTCAAATTTTTTTAATAAAAAATTTATGTGACCAATTTTAAAATTTTCATGACCAATATGATTAGTAAAGATATTGGTCATGATTTTCTTGTCACATTTTAGGTGGTCAGTGAAAAAATGACCGGTAAAAAAAATACCCGGTCACACAATCGACATGAAGTCATTAGCCACTTAACAGGCCAAAACCGATATCTTTTAGAAAAACAGATATAAATTTTTCGAGTATTGATTTTAATTTATAATTTTGAAACTAAATCGTTCAAAAAGTTAGTTGGCGTTAGTGGTCAGTTATTGTTTAATTTTTTTTTAAATTTTATTATTTTTTTTTAAATTTTTTAATTAAATTTATCTTAAACCATAAATACAAATTATTTTATTTTGTTTCTCGAAGGAACCACTTAACTAAGCTAACTTAATTTTTTTAATTTAAGAATTGGAATTTAAATTTCAAGTTTTAAATATAATCATTATGAAATTAACTATTTAAATATATGATAATTGATCAAACTGTTCATTTTGGAATTATTTTTTGCAATTGATTTTTAAATAATCATTTTATTTTAATTTTAAAGTAATTACTTTAAATTGAGGCATATATTTTTATAAATAAAAAAGAAAAACAATTCTTTTTTGTTAAAACTTGAGGCTTATCTAAGTTAATTAAAAATCTAAAAACTCAGATCTTTTTCATTTTGAGATGTTTTTTTGAGATTCGGTAAACTTGAAATTTGGCATAAATAAGTTGTCAGTTATAATGGATCTACAAAAAGCAGGAGTGAAAATGGAAATGGAAAACGACTGCGCTAAGAGGACAAATTTTTTTTTGAGAGTTCAGAAACATTAACTGCTTTTATTTTATTTTTTTATGTCGAAACCTCACTGATCCAGATAAAATTCTTGTTTCATCGCCAGATCAAACTTACACTCTCGCTATTAAAATCTGCTTCGCTCTTTCGAATATATAAATAAAAATTTTTTTTGACATTAAAATCGTTTACTAAATGGACTTTTGACTTTTTTAATTGATTTTTATTTTAATTTTTGTGATCTTAACTGTTATTTAATAAAAAAAATTAAATCTAAAAGATGAATATAAAATTTTTAAAAAGACCTAGAAACTTTCAAGAGTAAGTAATTAGACAAGTTATATTGTTGTATAAGATATAATTATTTTTAAATAAATAATCGTTTTTCATCATTTTAAAATAAGAAGTTTCTTTTTATGTGTGAATCATATTTTTTATTCTTTCAATATTTGTTTTTTTTATAAAAAATGGTATCAAATAATTTGAATGCTATTAAAGATGGATTAGATAGCTGGTTATTTAAGAACAGGACCTGATAATGTTCTTTACAATTTTTTGAAATCTTCACACACTTACCATTTGAATTTCACTTCTACGGGTACTATAGATTGTTTAAAATTTCAAAATTTATTTAATAAAAACAAACGATTTTTTCATACCGCTTTTTGGATTAACTTTTCTCTAATTTTACCACCATTTTAAAATGAACTTAACTAAATTAATTTAAATTTTTCTTAACTGTTAAAACACTTACTTTATAAATTTGTTTTTATTAAATTAGACTTAAATTCAAAAAATAAGATATCTTTTTTTTAACATAAGCTTCAAGGAAAATTACAGGCCTTTATATGCATGAATAAAAAATAAGGACCATCTTAAAGGGCTTTACAGATAAACAAATAAATAGATTGAGTTAAACAAGAGTTAATTACAGGTATTTAGACTTTTCCAAATGAAAAATCTAATTTTTAATTGCTGAATGCTTCAGCAAATGAATATTTATTTATATAATTTTGCGAATTTTTTGAGGGATAAATTTCGTTGAAATTTTATCAATTAATTCTGATTTTTTTCTGATAATAAAAAAATAAAAATTTATATGTTTTTCAAAATGACAACATAGTTGTTTTGATCCAATAAAGATACTGTGGAACAATTGCATAAATACTTGGCGCTTTGTTATTACAACGAAAAACGGTTTCGGTGTCTCTGAGCACATAGTTTGCCACGCCATACAATATCCACTTTTTCAATTCACCATCATAGAGCATTAGACCACTTCCAGAATCTCCAAAGCAGACATTTGCTTTTGTTGGCGTCGGATCCAAAGCACATATGTAATTTCCATTTACACCAAAATTTAATCTACAATTTAAATCATTTATAACTTGCAGCTTTGCCTGTAAAATTTCGTTCGAAAGTTCTGAGCGACCATTGAATCCTGTTGTAGAGCCCCTTAAAATTGAAATTTTTAAAATTGAAATTAAAATTTCCTGTAAAGCAAAAAAAAGAATACCAACCAGCCTGCTATGAATAAATATCTGTCATACAAAAATGTGTATTCACTGGACTCTGGCAAACAAATTGGCAATAGATCATCGCTAAAATTTAATGGTCTAGCTAGCTTGACTAGAGCAATTTCATTGATGCTAAATGTAGCGCTGTACAAAGGATGAATAAAAATTCGAGAAATAAAATGGATATCTGCTGGACTAGGCTTTTGATCCAAATTAATCGTACTTGAGATAAAAACATAGCCTGACGCATCATTTTGGAAACAATGAGCTGCAGTTAGTACATGCTGGGAGGAAATAATTGTTCCAGCGCATTTGTATAAAAAATTATTAGAAGTATTCGAACGCAAAGATAATATCCAGGGCCAGGAACCTTTTATTGCCGGTTGACCATTCATTATGCTGAAAAATAGATTGGCATTTAAGTTTTTTTCTGCTACCCCACATCGATTAATAGATTGGCCGCGACGTGTTGTAATAGTTCTTTTTGTGGTTGTTGTTTTTACTGCTTTGGTTTTTTTGGTTCTTGTTCGTTTTATTCTGATTATTTTTGTTACCAACTTTCGTTTTGGTTTTTTTTGTCTTATTGAAATTTGACTTTCCAAAGATGAGTTCAGTTCTTTTGGAACTTGAATTGCTGAAGAATCAATTAAATTTGAATTAACAAAAGATAAAAACTGACTTGAATTTATAAATAATAAAATCAAGCATAAAGCTTTTAAATTAATATTGAATTTAAAAATTATATAAACCATAATGAAATTTTCATATTCATATAATTTTTTATATTTAATTTACTTTTTTCTTATTCCATTTTGTTGTCTCGATTCATTTTTAAAAATTTGAGACATTGTCTCGCATTGAGTAGAAATTGATTCATCTCTTAAACAATGTTTCGCAATATCACGTTTATTTGACGACTGATTATTACCTTTGTTTTATTTAGAAATGCAATTCGAGGGTTGTTTTTTTGTCATTTAAAGGTTATTACAAAATTTAGAAAAAAAAATCTTTATATAATATCTATATTTATATAATTAACTATATAATTGTTTGTGAGAGTTGGTAAAATCGATGTACTGGGTTAAATTTCCAGAATAAAAAAAGATTAGATTAAAAAAATATTCAAAAATTAGACAAAAGGTTTGTATTTTTGTTATTTTTTTTGAAAAATTAGTATTTCTTTCAATAAAATATATTAATGCTATAGGAATTTGATCTAAGGTATTATACATTGATGCATTTTTGAAAGTTAAAATTCTAAATTGTTAACACCATGAAACTTTTTAATTTACCAATAGCTTATTTTAAATCAATAAACCGTTTAGGTATGTATTTCAATTTGTATTTTTTTAAAAAATTTTTAAATTTAAACATATTTAATTGACCATAATTTTGATCTTTTAATATAATCCTTAAATCTGCCGAGATACTAATTATTCATTTAAAAAAAAAAATAAAAAAACTCTTACAAGGTTTTAGAAATTAAGCATATTTAAGAATTTTAGGTATAAACTAGTGTTGGACACTATCCTTACAAGCGGACACAAAATCGGCCAAAATTTTTAAAACCGTGACTTTTTTCGCATTAACCGACCAACTTTTGGGCGAGCGGTCATTAGGAGGTCAACAAAACGGTAAAAAGCTTAGACTGCCAAATAATACGGTCAATTATTTTTGCGACGGATCCTTAAATTTAATGAAATTTTGCAGAAGAAGAAGAAGAAGCATTCCTTAAAAAAACTTAATTAATCTATTGCTTAATAGTAGTTAATTAATTAAAAAAAGTGCGAATTTAATTTGATTTCAGGAAAGATGCAAAAAACTTTCCTACTCCAAATGGTACTCTTTAAACTTCTCCTATCCAATAATTTTCCATATTCTATGAAACATTAATTTATAGCTTAAATAACTCCATTCTCTCGTATCCTCAAATTTATTCGCATTTTAATTTAATTAACTTATTTTAATTTGTTTCTAAAAAAAATAAAAAATATTAAATAATCAAAAGGTTTATATCGGAACAACCTTGGAAGTACATCTCTTAAAAAGTCATTAGTGTGGTCATAAGCTTAACTAAAGAAAGAAATAGCAAACAAAGAAGTTGAAGAAATATTCTAACATTAAAAAATGTTTGCAAGTAATCAATATTAAATTCTCAAGCACTTGTGAAAGCTTATTATTTAAACTAATAAATTAAAAAAATTAAAGCAATTTAAAAAAAATTGAAATTAAAATTGGCTAAACTTTTTTAACAAGATGGGAAAAAATCCACTCTCAAGCAGGATTTTTTGTTTGGAATAAAAATAAATAATTTACGAACAAAAATTTGAGATTGATTTCAACTTTGATCACAAATAAAGAAGAGCTCACAACTATATACAAACAATACTTTTCAGTTTTTTTCTGTGGTATTTTGAATGAGATAAATGAATGTATGATTGAAAATGTGTTTTCTATTTAAACTCGTTTTTTTTTAAATAATTTAAAATTATTTATTTATTAATGTAAAGTTATTTAAAAAATAAAAAAAAACAATGACGGAAGGAGGTCTATTACTCAGAGCCATTTAAATTTTGAAATTAACTATATTTATAAAAGAAGAACTTTTTTAATGGTTGTATTGGAGCAAACATCTTAGCCATGTTATAATATTTGTATACGAGTTTGGTAGGAGTTTAAATTTTTCATGTGAAATAATTTAAGTAGACATATTTAAAAGGCGCCTTACTTTGATAATAAAAAGTTAATTTAAATTCATAAAGCATTTTTATAAAGTAAATTTTTTTAGTAATAAAAAAAGTAATTTTAGTTAGAAAAATATTTTCTAGCCTTAAAAAAAATTTGATTGGATTTATTTGGTTTAATTCAAAATCATTTTAGATGAAGAAAATAATCGATAATTAAAATAATAATTTTAGAATTGTTGATTAAAAATTGCATCTTCTGACCACTTTTGTGATCAAATCAAAATGAGAAAAATAAAATATATATAGATACATATAAAAAAAAGAATAAAAATATATTTTTTTTTTCTTTTTTCTTTAATCTTATAACTTTACATCGCTTTCAAGGCGTTCAATGAAATAAATAAATAAATAAAATAAATAGTACTTAAAAGTAAAAAACAAACTTTTTATTTACTAGTTTTATTTAATAAATAAACTTTGTGGTAATTATTTAAACCGGATTAAAAATCTAACTGATCTGCAGCAAACTTGGTTGTGCAATTATATTAGTTAAATTTTGATCTACTGTAGCCAAATTTTCTCTCCATTTTTCTAGTTTATCTTTCAACACTAGCCAGTTCTGTTTCGTAAAAGTCCTATAGGATACGGACATTACAGTTACATTCCTAGCCAAATGATCAATTTTACATCTTATACATTTGGTTCGGATTGCTGATAGAAAAATTTAAAAAGTTTAATATTAAATTTTTAGAAATTCTTTTTTTTACCATCAATAACAAACGACTCGATTTCATCGGCTTCTATCTGTAGTTCTTTTTCTAATAAATCAAAAGAAAGCTCTTTGCTATTTTCAGCCAGTGTCATTAAACTTAAAATGCGCATTTTGTTAATGTTTTTTTCGTGGTCCATTCCGACTTGAGAAATAAATTGTTTGTGAGAGTTGGTAAAATCGATGTACTGGGTTAAATTTCCAGAAACAAAAATAGTGAAGAGCTTAAGAATTAAGAAAAAATTAAATTTCATTTAAAATTAATTATATTTAGCGCCGATTACATTATGAATAAGTTCTCCTTCTAAAAATTTGATGGGCTCGAGCAAAAGAAGACTGTCGAAGATAAAAATATTTGGATCATTGATGCAGTAGACAATGCACCTTTTTTAAAAATATTTTACATATTTTTATTTAATCACTTAAATTACTTGTGAGCATCTTCTCTTGATTTGGAAGCAGTTTCTTTGGTGTAAGTTCCCAGAAGCTGGGTAATAAATTTGAGAGCATTTTTGGAGTCGTTCATTTGAGCGGTAGCCTCGAACAAAAGACGATACAGAACTTGACTTTCCTCGGTGGTTGATTGCCAAGTTTGAAGGTATCGTTTTATCAACTCCAAGTCCAGTTGCAAAAATTGGGAATTTCTGGCCACAGTTGAACATCTAATTAAGTATAAATAGACAGTGTATCTGTGACGGCTGGTCGAAATCAATCCATGAAAAAGATTGCTTATTATTCTTAGTTTTAAAGTGTTGTATCGTTCTGGCAAAGTTGCTCTTATAATTTGCTCGGAAAAGAGAGAAACTAGATTTCCGCAAGTTTCTTCAGGCGATATGATAATCAGACTTAGAATAGAATTGAGGATCATTTCCAAATCTAGAAAATTAAATTTTTTATTTCATAAATTAATTTTTATTTTCTTTCACCTGGTTCACTTATTTCGGTGGCGTAAAATCGCGTCATGTTTTTGACCAAATCACTGAGAATATCATGCCAAGCGCCAGATACAATTTTTACCCCCAATCGACTCAAGAATGCTTTCAATGCATCCACCTAAATTAAATTGAATTTTTATCAATTTTCTTTGAGCTGTTTAAATTTTTTACTTGTTCTTCGGCGGAAACATCACAAAAAACTGGCATGTCGTTTTGATTCATTTTTGATTTTATTTTTCTCTAAGTGTAATTTAATTTTTAAAGTTAATCAAAAATAAAGTAAATATTTTCAGATGAAGTTTTTTATTTAGAGAATCTCCAAGCTAAGTAAACCATTTCACTGATAAATTGCAAAAATTAAAATTTAATAAAATAAAGATAAATTGCATTCATTCATTTAGAAATATTTATTTCAATTTTTACTCAAAAATTGCCATGTGGGTTGCATATATTGCTTAGCATATAAAATTGTCCTCTTGTTATGAATTATTAATATTACCAAAAAATTTGTTTGAAATTAAAATTTTTAAAAATTTAAAAATAGATTTTCTGAAAAAATTTAAGATATTTATTCAAAGTTTCAGCTCAAGTAATTCTTCGAAACAAATTTACGGTTTCTTTTGATGCTAAAACTGGGGTTGAAACGCGGATTGCGAGCATATTGGTGCTAGTCACAGTCCCGATATTCCATCGTATAGGACCAGAATAGGTATCATGATACCTTACCCAACTAAAGTAATTTACGATAGTGTTAGCTTGCCTCATTTTTAAGTTAAAAAGCACTCCACAGTTAAATAAAATAGCTATCTTTGGAACACTTCAAACGGTTTTTTAGAGGGAAAAACTTATTTTGAAGAAAAAATTAATTAAGTAAGACTTAAAATAAATAAATTTTTAAAAAAACAAAATTTTTTCTTCTTTGTTTGTGATCAGAATTATTTATTTAAAAAATATTTAAATTATATAAGTTTTTTTAAACAGTACTGCTACGCCATGATGATTTTACGAAAATTATCGCTTATTTGCGTAAATTGACGTAAAAAAAAAGCTTTTTTGATAAAAGATTTGTCCCTTTTGTTTAAGTTATTTTTAAATTTTTAATTCTATTTTTAATTTGGAAGAAAATAAGCTCGAAACAAACAACAAAAAAATTAATAAACTGCCCAGCATTCAAATCCTTGGTATCTGAATAAATTATTTTATCTCTCTCAATTTTTCAATATTAAGAACAAATTTAAAAATTTTTAGTAATTTAAAACTTTTTTATGCAAAGAAAGTTTAGTAAAACTGTGTTTATAATGGCCAAATTACAAAATTCATGTTATTTGACGTAAATTTATCAACCTAACAGTTAATTCTAAAAACCTCTTGTTTTTCGCTTTTTCTATAATTTCGGTTAGAAAATTCATTTTTTGAATTTTTCAGCTCTTTTTATCCAAAAGAAAAATTACGTAATTTTTCGTAAATTTGTGTAAAATTAAAAATTTTTGCATTTTGACAATGATCTTTATAATTTTAATTATTTTATTCGTTAATAGTCACTATATTAAATGATAGAGCAGGCTCTATAAATGTCTGACATTTTTCGATTTAAATTTACATTTCGAAAATTCAAGCCCATTATTTATATCATCGATTTTTGTCCAAAAAAATAATAAGATAAATTAGTTAAAAGATTGATTAAATAAACTTATATTAATGAATTATTTTTGATTAATAAGCTTCATTAATAATTGATAAATGTCATAATTTAGGTATTATTTATATAAAAAGTGTATTTTTAATCAATTAAGTATAATATTTGTGATACTATGAGTTGAATATTGAATAGTTTCTTTTATAAGCTTGTAGATTCACAAAATCGTTTCGATCTGATCGCAAAATCGGCAGTAAACTGATTTAGCTTTTCTTTGTGTTTTATATTTTTGTATTTATTTATTTATTTATTTAAACTTATGAGCCTCATAGACTCATGCACAATAAGAAGAGTCAAATTTGACAAATTGTAAAAAAAAAACATCAATATAGAAAAAATCAAAAAATGTAAAAAATTAAATAAGTAAGAAAAAACACTAGATAAACCCATTATTCAAGAGTCTTGATCGTGGATGGTACTTTTTTCGCGGTAAATTTTTCGCGATCCAAAAAAGAGCACTTTTTTCGCTGGCGAATATTTTACTGTTTTTTACGAGACATAAAAAAAGTACTTTTTTCACTAACTATAATTTATCCAAATTTTTGGGATTTTCTTTAAAAAAAGTGTAAGTTTTTTTCAAACAAAGTTTTATAATCTTCTAATATTTATGATTTTTCTTTTTTGATTTTTTAATATTTTAACAAAATGGACTCTAACATTTCTACACGAATCTTAAAATACGAATACGTCCATAGTAATACTTGGAAAAAAGAGAATGAGAATGAAAGGTTAGACATTGGAAAGGATAATCAACTCTGTACTTTTAAGAAATTGTTAAAAGATGGGGATTTAACGATCTCAGGGTACATTAAAAATGTCATGCCTTTATTTTGCTTTAGAAAAGTAAAAATCCTCAACGTAAACCTGATGAATCTGATACCGATTCAAGTGATGATGAAAATGATTTTGACGAAAATGAAGAAGAAGAAGAAACAATTTAAATTATTTTTATGTATTTATTATTTTTAATTTATCATTATTTTTTTATTTACTCAATAAATTGTATCTAATCTAATAATTAATTTCTTATTTTTAATTGAATATAAAAAAGTACTTTTTTCGCTAGCGAATATTTTACTGTTTTTTACGAGACATAAAAAAAAAATTTACTCGCGAAAAATTTACTATACGCCGTCCTGATAAAACCCTAATTTTTTGGCTAAATTCACTTTCTGTTAAGTCAAGTATATATTTACGCCATTTGACCTGTATCACGAAATTCACACAAACCCAACCTAAATTTTATTTATTTACACAAAATTTTTTTTATTTTTTTTTATCAATGATTTAATTTTGTAAAAAGCTCCCAAGCATGAGGGTTTAAACGAAGGCTATTGCCATTCGAACGAACCCTGGGTTTTCCCAAAACTATTTTTTAAAAATAAAAAAAAAAAAAGTATATATTTAATTGAATCAATTAGACCTTGATTCGTACAAACGTCCATCGAATCAATTCCCTTAATTGACTCTGCAAGATTAATGGATCAGTCATTTACGTTTAGTTTTTTGCTCACTGACTTTAGTTGCTCAAGCAAAGTTGTGTTACCGATTTTAATAATTTTTTTTTCGTACAGAGTTTTTAAATCTTTGTAAATCTCTTTTTCTAAATAAGTTTTTAAATCTTTGTATTTATAGGTTTCTTTTTCTCTAATATGAATAAAATACCAGCTAACAATTTCTTAGTAAATTTTTATTAAAGTTTTTTTAGACAAAAGCTTTTTAAAAAATATAAATCTATTTTAATAATTAAGAAATTATTTAAATCAATTTTTTTGAATATTGTACATTTTAATTTAGATGAGTTTTTATTAAAATAGTGGTAAGCTTATTAAATTAGGGATAAGTCTATATAAAAAGCGCTATCAAAAAATTATTTTTCATTTTATTTTCGTCAAAAGATTGTATCTAATTTGAATTGAAAAAGATGAATAGAACATAATTTCGAGTGTAATTTGTAAAATTAAAACTAAAATCTAAAATCAAATTATCTTTTTTATTAACAAATTTGTTTTGATTTTAATTTGGAATTTGCAAAGAATTCATATAGAAACTGAAAGTATGTGGTATTCATCAAACAACAATTTGTTAAAAATATAAACAAAAAGTTAATTTACTAAATGATTTGTAAATAACATCTCTTTTATCATCAAAAATAATCTTACCTCATTTCCTATTAGGTTCAATTCTGATTTGAAATTAATTGAATTATTGTCGAATAATATTATAATTATATTTAAAAAACAGGCTATTTGATATTCAATATTGATCGAATACATATTTTTATTATTTTAATTGTAAATTTTGTTGTTTACTTGTTCAATTTAATTGTTCTAATTCAATTTTAAAAAATTGGACAGAAAATATTTTCGAATGTAAATTTAAAGATTAAAAGATAATTTGCAAATGGAATTTTCAAATTATCTCTATATTTTAATTATTTCTTTTATTGATGAAAAATAACAAGCTTTTTTCAGAGAACAATGAGAACATTTTTAAGCTTTGCATAAATTAAGACAATATTATTTTTCATTAATCAGAAATTAATGAAAGATAATATGTTTTCTTTTTAAGTATTTTTTGTTTGAATTTCAGTTGATTTTAGTAACATTAGATCAGAAACTCCCAGTTCTCTTTATAAACAAATCCTTATGCGTCCCTTGAAATAATTAATAAGTTTAGTCTCAGTGAAATTCGATGCAATTTAGCCCATTTGCTATAATGGCCCATGTAAATTTTTTTTAATTTTAATTCCAAAAATAAGCAAATATTATAAAAATATCGACTAGCATTGATAGCAATATTTTTTAATACCATCAAGCAATTACTAATATTGATTAACTCGATTCAGATTTTTCAAATTTGACCACAATAAAAACTGATTTGTTTGAACCTAAAAAATAATTAAAACTGAGTTCAAAAATTAAATATTCTGAAAGTTCTTAAATAAAAGATTTGCATTTCTTTAATACTAAAATTGTCTTCATTTTTATTTTGCTTATTTAATGACATTAATTTAACAGCGAAATCTTTAATTTAATTTTATAATTAAAAATTATTACAAACAATTTGATACCAAGGTTAAATTTTATAAAGCACTCAAGCCCCTCTAGACTAAATATTATTTTTATTATTACAGTG
>QEOQ01000258.1:341817-352846 GCA_010279815.1 Brachionus plicatilis | reverse complement strand
TATGGTACGGTACGGCGCCGGTTATGGTACGGTTCGGCGGTCGCGACCTTAGGGGGCATGTCGTTTTTGAAATACCCACTGTATTTGTTTAATGTTTAAGTCAAATTGGCACAAAATGAATTTGAGTTAAATAAGAATTTATAACGAGCTCAAGAGGCTTGCTTTTAGACCTAGTGATGCCATTTTTCAATGGTGCCACTGTGAGATGTCTTATCAAAAGCTTTTATATTGATACCAAAATCAAAATTAAAGAGAAAAAAACAGTTTAAAAAAATTAAAACAAAACGTTGATTGAACCAAAATAAAGCTTTTTGATGATTAATTTTTTTTATTTAGCCTAATAGGCCGTCCTATATCCACATGTGTATTTTTGGATTTTAGGAGGCATGTGAGTTTTTCAGGTATCCAAAAAATTAAATCAAATTCTTCTTTTTTTTTTTAATTTTTAATAATCCAGCAGCGAAGCAATGGGTAAAACCTTGTTTTTTTCAAAATAAATATTTAGTACAATTATTCTTTTTGCCACACTGGAAGTCACAAATGCTGGGAAATGGTATACTCAGAAAGTGATAAAAGGAAGTCTCCCTGCAACATCGTGAATTATTACAGAATCAAATCAATAAATTTATATTTTAAAGAATAATTATTTTTATTCAACTTTTTCCTCATCTATTAGTAATATTTATTCTATTAGAAACATATTGATCTAAGTGATCAATAATCCAAAATTGCATTAGAAAAAAACTAATTAATGGATATTCTCATTCCTACATTTTGCTCGAATTAGTTGAATAATAAGTGAATGTAAATAATTTTAACTACGCATATTTATTTACTAAATAAATGTGATCGTCTATGATCACAAATTATTATGTATAAATAAATTTTGATCATGCATTTTAGTGATCAGAATTTTTCGCACTTAAGGTTTTTTGCATTATATGTGATCGAGTGATCACATATTAGACATATGCCAGTTTATGTTATAATTATATAATTAATAATTAATCATTAAATTTTTTGAAACTTTTTTTATCTATTAATAATTTAAAAAAATACAAAATAAATGTTTATTTTAAATAAATAGTTGATTTTCATTAACATCGACACAAAAAGAATGTTAATGGTGTTTAATTAAGCCAAATAGTAGCGATTTTAGATAAAAAATTTATTCTACTAATTTGGCTCAAAAACATATTACTTTAAAAAATTCAAGAAAAAAAATTAAAGTTATTGACTTTGTTGTAAATATTTATTCTTAAATAAAATTCCTTGTGTTTTTTTTGATTATTGCTCACAATATCGTATTCCCTTGTTCGATATTGGAGCCTCATAAACAAAAAAATCTTGGGTGCATGCAAACATCATCTCGTCCATGTTAAAAAATTCGTTACTTACACTACATGCTCTTAAGATTTGTTTTAAGTCTTGAGTCCGCATTAAAATAAAGTTTTTTAAGTTTAATGCGTCATTAAAGCTTGAGATTTTTTCCAAAAATGAAAATTATCGTTTTGAATTTTACATTTGATCCAGCTGTATAAATTTAATACAAAGAGAAAGTATTATTTTATTCTGAATTTTTGGAAAAAATCTCAAGCTTTAATGATGCATTTAACTTAAAAAACTTTATTTTAATGGGGACTCAAAAATCTCTAAAACAAATATTAAGAGCATGTGGTGCAAGTTAAGAATGTTTTAACATGGACGAGATGAAGCAACAGATTCTGTTGCTTCATGGACCAAAGCTTTGCTTCTGTTTACAAATACACGATTTTAACTCGAAATATGAATTAAGATATATAAGGCGAAATATAAAACATTTAAAATAATGTTCTGGAATTTTTATAAATCAATGTGTATCATAATTTAAAATGTTTAATTTTTCAATTTAAATCAATTTCTCAATATAAATTTGAAATTCTATTTTTAATAGAATTTTTAATAGAAGACTGATAAATCTTCATTCCGATCATCCTCCATGTCAAATTTGAATAAATTAAAGAATCAATATTCAAATCTTTTTTTAAAAAAACAAATCTTAGGTAATTTTTTTAGATTCTTCAATTTTTGGTAAAAATGAATTTTTTTGTAACCGAGAAATTCATAATTCTGTAAATCTTATTTGGAAAATGTAAGGCATTTTTTTACCTTAATTAAAATGTAAGACAGAAATAAAATAAAGATCGATGTCAGGAAATTGACCTGTAATTTTTATTTAAATCCTTTAATTATATATACTTTGAAATTTTTTTAGATCATTTAGCTGAAATGAATATAATTATTTTAAATATTTTGAATTTTATTTAAAAAAATCTAATCCCTAATATAATAGAATAAATTAATTATTTAATTTCGCTAAACTCTCTCTTTTTGGATGTACTCGTCTCTTGATTTTGATAAACTCTTCAAAATATATTTATTAAAATTTTTAAATATACACTTTGATAATTTAAAAAAATCAATTTTTAGATAACTTTGGTTTCGTTGTATCCTAAAATAAATTCAATTTAAATATTAAATATCCATAATTTAAAAAAAAAGATAATTTTTATTTCTAAATTAAAAAATTTACATAAATTGTTTTTATATTATTAAATGTAAAAAAAATTTTCCTTATTGTCTTTTTTATGTCTTGGAATTTCCATGGTAAATCTTTTGTCAATCAATGTTAAATAATTATTGTATAAACTTTCAAACGATATGTCCTCTTTTTCTCTGGAATTTCTGTAAAAATTTTCGTTTCTTATATGAAATAACTGAGGCTGGTCGAAGTTTTCATTTGGATGTTGGTCATCAGAATTTTGGACTGAAGAAACTGTACTAGAAAAACTCTCTGATGCCAAATCAATATCTTTTTGAATGCTGTTCTCTTCAAAATTTTGATTCAAATCGTTTACGGTCTCATTTTTTGTTCCTTCTTCTTCATTATTACTATCCAAAGAATTACTCGAAGAGCTCAAATTTTCCTCTTCAGCAATTACACTTAAATTTTTAACTTCCAATTGATTAAAATTTTTCAGTCCATTACCAGTGTCTTTTTTTCGAACATATTTAAGGCCCAAATTTTTTGAATGATTGTCAAACTCGAACCGCTTAGACATGGCCAGCATGGAACCTTGATCTGGCAACTTTGGCAAATTGGCCTCATATTTTACATCCTCCGCATAATCCCCATTTTGGTTGTTTGATTCGTAGAAAATAATTCTATTCTGCCTTGCAATTGGGAATTCAAATCCTGAACTTACCTCAGACGTATCCTCAGGAAGTTCACTACAAGAAGAAGAGGACCGAGAGGACATGGACAAATCATTTTCATTTATACGGAAATATTTGTTCTTAATCTCTAAATTTTTATCAGGCCTATCACCAACTTGAATCTTTTCATGCAAAGAAAATGACTTAGCTGAATAGGCTGGTTTCAACTCAAGCGAGTCATCACGTCGTAAGGGTTCCGAATCACTTGATCTTTCTGATTCTGAGGAACAATTTGGTGTCGAGTGCTCAAAGTCGTATTTACTGTATAAAAATCTAGTTAACACATTTTGGTCAGCATCACCTTGTCTGAGTTCTTTGGCAGTGTGAGCCCAGTGTTTGTCTCTATAGAACGGAGGCAATGGTGGACGACTGTAGCTTGTCGGTATGTACTGAATGGGACCATAAATGTTGTGCTCTTTTGGCAATTTTTTGCTTCTTTGGTGCCTATTAACAATTTCTTTATCTAATTCTTCTTTTTTAAATTTTTTTAATTTTGAATGGTGCAAATTTTTGAAAAGATTTTTTTTTATTTTTTCAGCATCGTCTAAATTTTGAATGTCTGATTCGTTCCGCGAGCAAATTAGGTTGAAATAGTTCAGTCGGTCTTGGTATTCGGAAGTCTTAGGCTTTGAGCTGTAACTAGTGTCACGGTATTTTTTGCGCTTGTTTTTGACCAATTCCTCAAGTTTTAGACTTTCATCCGTAATCACCAAGATTATGGACACCTCATTGCCATGCTTTTCTGAGTGGTCATAAAAAGACGTTCTTTTGATATAAGGACTCGGTTTAGAGTCAACATTTTTGGCGGATTTATGCAAGTTTCGAATCATTTTTGTTCATCTAAAAAATGAAGATTTAGCTATTTTTAAAATATATTTAAAAACTCAATTTCAGGTGTGGAGTATGCTAATGAATTATTTGAATTATTTTTTTTAAACTTAAGAGACCAATTTTAAATATAAATAAGAGATAATTAAATAGATATTAAAAAGTAATTAAATAGGATTCTTTTGGAATATACCAAAATATTTTTTCCACTTTTCATCTAATGAAATCTTAAATTTGAAAATAATTTTTCTTTATTGCTAAATATTATCGAAAATTTCAACTAAATGATCGATCAATTTTTTTTTCTCAAAATTGCCAAATTTATACCTTGAATATTTAGATATCTATCAAATCATTTATTTGAAGCTTTCGTTTTTAGACTTAATTTAAAGCAAAACAAACAATAAACATATAAAAATTTTAATGGCGATTTTATTCTTATTAAATTTATAGAAAGTCTATTTAGATTTTTATTCTATTGCTTAATTAAACAATCTTGATTTTGATTACAGCGCCCACTTTATTCTAGATACATATATTCAAATATAAAATTAAAATATTAATAATTTTGTTTTTTTTTCCAAAGAAATACATTAAATTTAATCTAATAACAATATTTTTTTAAAAATATCTTAATTAAAAAAATTTTAAAAAATAAATAAATTAAAATTGTCTTAAGTTTGATTCTAAATTATTTGATATTTGCTTAGTCATCATTCTATTAATTGGAGTTATAAAAATCAAATTTATATTCACCCTAATTTAATAACAAAAAAACAGATGACAAATATCATAAAAATTATTTTTCATAATTAAATATCAAAAACAAATAGAATTTTATTTTTTTCTAAATAAAAATCTTTAATCCAATTTTTTGACTTTATTCTGTTTGATAAGTAAGGTATTATTAAGATTTTTTAAATCTTAAAGGATCAATTAAAAAATAAATTCATTAATTGTAAATGACGAAAAAAATATTATTTTATAATTTAGCCGGCTTACCAGTGAATATTCAACATTATCAAGTCATTAGTTAATGGCTAGACAGTTTAAGTTTTAAAATAAACTAATTATCCCAAAATTAATTTTTTTCGACTTTATTTTTGAATCAAAAATTAAAGATTCTTAATTAAATATTTTAAAAAAGATGATAAAATACTTCGAGGAAATTTTTCATCGAATTATTTTGATAAGAGTTGCTTTTAATTAGCCATTCTACTAATTTAGAAACCAACGCTCATCTTGTCTTCCCAAAAATCTTTAATACTTGTCTTGAAATAAGTAAATAAAAATGTCTATTAAAAAAGAAAAATCTTTATTGTTTGAATCAAAATTAAAAATATTGATTAAACACCCGAAAACACAATTATTTTTCTAAACAAACCTAGTAGGTATACTTAACAAAGATCAATTATGAGAAAAATTAAATGTAAACGCGCAAAAAATCTGAATTTTTTTTTCATTTTATAATTTGATTTTCTTTAGGATAATACTATTTTTCTACTGAAAAAAGCTAACTTGGGTCATTCTTTTCAATCAAACTTAGTCAAAGTAGCAAAATAAAATATTTTCTATAAACAAAAAACTAAACATCAGGTAAAAAAAATAATGAAAATATGAAAATTCATCTAATCATTGAACAATTTCTATTCAAATTAGAATTTCACAAATTTTTACCAAAATTAATTAGTTTTTTTTCATAAAAAGGGACTGAAAAAATAAAGGAATCTTTTACGGGTTCGAAATAGAATGTTTTTTATTTTTAAAAAACTTAAAAAAAATAAAGAAAAATTCACGTGTGGGATGAAAAATTAATACAAACTAATTGTTTTTATCAATTTTTTTCTGTAAACTTAACAATATTTAACTCGTGTAAAATTTCGCAATTAATATTAATTTTTATTTTGAAATTTTTTGAATTTTTTTTAGTGAAAAAAAATTAAAGTGATTTAATTATCTTACAAAAATTTCATTTTCATGATGCAAAAAGTCTAAATCAAATAAAATTTAAAAAAATTTAATTTATTTGACTAGAATTGAGCTTATTAAAATAAAAAATTTGAAAAATTAAAAACAAAATTTTGACTAAATAATTAAAGCAGGTTACAAAAACGAAAGGCAGTTTGTGATTGGAAATTATTGGTAATTAAAAAATAAATCCATTTAATATGTCCTAAATAATACTCCAAAATGAGCTCATTGAACCCTTTCATCTAAAACCAACAATTAAAGTTTTTAATGTGTTTTCGATTAATCATTTTAAATGAACATCAGAAAAAAAGGCACCAAAAAGTAAACAATTTAAGATTTTTATACAAAAATTTAGCTTCAGTTTTTTGGAAAAAAAATTGTAAAAATGAAAAGAAATATCTTGATAAGAGAAAATTTTAAGTTATTTAAAGATTTGATAAATAATTTTTAAAAAAATAATTAAAATACTTGGAAAAAAAAATTAAAATAGACCAAGAAAAACTAATAAATATGTCCAGAATTAATATTGGATAGAAGAATATGGGGTTCTTCGGTTGGTCAAGACTTAACTAGCAAATATCTTAATCAAATTCTAATTAAAAATGAAAATTAAATATCTAGCTTTTCGTAACTATAATATTTCTTTTTATTAGCCTCTTTAAATATTTAATTATATTTTGTTTTTCTCTTTTGTTGAAATTTAATCAAGTAAGGAGTGAAGAAACATGTCGTGATTATTTTATTTTTATTTCGGCTGTATCAGACTAAAAATTATCAATACCAACTACATTTTGGCACCTTTAACGTTTTCAAAACCATGAAATTTATTTTTAAAAAATTTATTTAATTTTAAATAAATGTTGATTGTTAAATAAGAAAATTTTATCTTTTTTTTAAAACCTTTTCGAACAAATAAAAAATTGAAAATTTTGTCCAAACCGAATTTTTAATGATCAAAATTTAAAATAGAATTCTAGAGTGTTTAATTCTATCATAAGTATTTATTTATCTGAGTGAAATCGATTTAAATAGTGGATCTATAAATTTTGTTTTTTTTTTTTATTTTCCCTTAATGTTTCCAGCTAACAAAAATAAAAAACATATCTAGATATTTGAAATAAACAATTTTTGACATTTATGTATTAAAAAAATTAAAAGAAAAGTTAAGTGCTTGTTAAAAAAATACCCAATTTTTAGAATAAAAAAAGATATTTTTAATGCTAAAGACCAAAAACATTTTAAAATTATTCTCATTTTCAAGACAAAATTTTTGATGAACATTCTTTTTGTAAAAATTTGAAAAAAGAAGTAGTTTTTTTTCAGAAAATTATTAAATAATAAGCAGAATCAAATTTAAAATGATCTAAAAAATTTAGCCATTTTTAAATAAATTATTTATTTGCTTTTCTATTTTGTTTGTACATTCACAATTAAAATTTTGATCTAATGTTTTTTAATTAAAAACGCAATTTTTTCCCACCAAAATATTTGATGACATGAAAATTATTATCAAAACATTTAATTTATGTCGTCAGTCAAGTTCTCATAGACGATATTAAATGAATATTCTTATTCATTTTATTAGCTATTTTATTTATAATATTAATTAAAAGTAAAATATGATAAAATTTTAAATTAAAATTCTTTTGATGGCAGGTATATGTGTATCTCTAAATAAAATCTAGTTGAATTGAATAAAAATTTTATTACAAAATTTAATTAAATTTATTTCAAACAAGCAAAAATATTTTTTTATAAAAAAAAATCAATTTATCATAAGATTAATCAATCCAGAATTAAAACAACCCTTAAAGACCATTTTCCTGTATATGTTTTCAAAATTATTAAAGAAAAATTAGTAATAATTGGGTTAAAAATTTTGTCTATTTTTAGTGATCTAAATCAATTAAGTGTTTCGCCTTTAGTTACTTTAGCCTCGACAAAGTCTATTTGTCTTTCTAGCTTGGTCAATTTTTCATCTAATGTAGCCAACTTTGAGCGGCATGATAACTCAAAGGTATTCAAAAAATCTGTCAACTTTTTAATGTTTGAAAGTATGACTGCAGTATACTCTCGATTATTCCAGTCTTGCTGAATTTGTCTCTGCACACTTGAGTATGAACCAGAGATGGCAGCTTGATTCATGCCTGACATTAAACCAAGCTGATTATTGCTCATATAGTTATTGGCCTCGGTGCAAATGCTCGGAAATATGTTGGATAAGTGCGGATGCTGATAATGGCCTTGATTTGAGTATCGCGGTGCTGACAAATTAAGAGCTTGCTGCTGCTGAATTTGCTGATGCTGTATTAGCAATTGTTGCTGTTGGTGTAAGTGAAATTGCATTTGAGCATGTTGCTGCGAGGTATAATACGACGAACGTGAATCACCTGAGTTTTCATTTGATGAAGATAAAGAAGACATAATTTTTTAATAAATTAACAATTTTTTTTCTTCAAGATAACTCAAAAATTTTTATTAAAATTATTTTTATTGACAATTTTTTTCTCAATTTTGTATTCATACACTCATTTGGTTTATTTGGCGGATTAGTGCGATTTAGTGAAGCTAACTTTATGTTAGCCTATATTTATGAATGTAGGTTAGCAACAAAAGTTCTGCAAGATTTTGTTCTTGTTGCTGTGTGGCTTCGTTTACTAGAATTTATTAACTTAATAAAAAAATATTTAAATAAAAGGATTAAATTAAACATAAATTAGAGAAATAAAGAAGTTAATATTTTATTTTAAGTTTGATTGATGAAAAAATGTTTATTTTTTGTATTTAAGATTTTATTGAGATTTAATGGTTTTGGAATTAAAATCAATTTAATAAAATAAATTGCATCATTTAAAATTTTAGGTTTTTTGAATAGAGCAAAAATTTTTAATTTCTCGAAGGTCAACATATGCTCTGAGGCCACTTGAATGTTTATCAAATTATGAGCTTTTTTTAGTGAATTTTTCACCTATTTCTGCAATTAGGTCAAATAAACAATTTTTTTTTCTATCGTGCTAAATGTTTGTTTATTTTACACAACTGCTCAATATTTTTCAAAAAATTTCAAATTAATAAATTTCAACAAGAGTCGATTAGAAATCATTGATTATAATTTTTGTCAAATAATTAAAAAAAATAAGAGAATTAATTCAAACAGCGATTAAAATGTGAATTCCGATTGTTAGTGATATGAAAAAAAAAAGCATTTTTCACGTTTTATTTAATTTTTAAAACAAATTTAAAATTGGTCAATAATGTTATTCTACCCTTTCAATTTTTGTCAAGTTTTTAGTCTATTTAATAAAAATGTGATTTTTTAAACTGAATAGTTTTTTTAACTAAATTTAGACCACTTCATTTTGTTGCAGAGAGAGCTTTTTTCTTCAATCTAGAAGAAAAAATTTAGGTTAGATATTTTGGTAAAAAAATTGCTTTACAAATTTTTAATTTTTATAAAAAAGTGTTTATTTTCTTGTTTAATATTTAATTCACTGAAAGAATGTGAGATTTTTATGCCCAATGTTTTGAATAAGCATTAAATAAATTTTAATTTAAAAATCAGGTTCTAAATTTTAACAAAAAAAAAGAGTAAATTTAGAATGAATTATTTTTTAGAAATGAAGTGAAGATGAAGTTTAATTTCATTTTTTGATGTGAGTGCAACAGAAGTCTCATAGCGAAGGCACATGCAGCACTAAAACTGATCAGAGAACATTTTAAAGCTCGAGCTGCGTTTTTTTAATTTTGTAGAAAAATTCATTTAAAATTTTTTTTTATCTAATTATCTTTTAATATGAGTTAAAATTTTCAACAAAAAGAATTGAGCATTTTTTTAATCATGCATGCTTATCTGTATTCATAGCAAAGTTTAAATTATTATATTTTAAATTTTTATAGGAAATTTTTTACAATTTATCAAATTAAAAAAAATTGAATAAATTAGTTTATTTCTTAGGTTAGGTTTTTAATTCACTTAAGACAAGATTTAAATTTTTTATGAATTTGATGTGTGCACAAAAACCATCTTCTGCACAAGTCTCCAATGCAGGCGACTAATACACGCTTTGGTTGCAAAAAGTTCTCGTTTCTACTATGTACTCGTTTGCATTCAAATATTACAACTTCATAGAAACTCACAAGATTAATATTTTTTCCAAATTTATAATTTTTGTTCATTATTTTTCTAGTTTTTTGAAATGTAAATGTAAAAAAATATTATTGCAATTTATGATTATGATTTAAAAATTTATAATTTTCATTTTTCCTCTCTAATTTGCAAGCATACTTGAAATAGATAGAAATTATGTAACACGCTGTTTGATTCGCTTTGAAACAAAAAATAATTTATTCTCATAACAAAAAAAAAAACAAGAGAATTGCATTCAATTTTTCTAACCTTTCGAAATTATTTTTTTCCTCATATAAAGATATTTAATTTGTATTTGATTTAGGAGACCTATAATCTGAGTCGAATTGCAAATGAAATCATCAATTTAGGGAGCATACACAACGAGTTTAGTTGTCTCTTTAGATCAAAAGTAAAATGATGAAAAGTTTGATAGAGAACGAGTGCGCAGGCCAAAACTCGCTTGTGAGACTGGCATCGCATTTTACGAATGCGAGCGAGTCTAATGCGGTGCGCAACCTAAGATCACTTGATCTAGGTTCCCAGCTTTCGAGCGACAGTTTGGTCGACGAATACTTGAGCATGGAACACCAGACTCGGGTCGAGGCGCCAAGGACATTTCACATGGAAACTTTGTTCAATGAAATCAAATGCATTGACAAGTCGGTTCAGCCGAGTTCGTGCGGCACCAGCAATCAGGAGTGGTCACGTGACATTTTGTGGGAGTCGATCAGAAAACAGGCTTCCAGTGCCAAAGATTTTCAATGGTCAACTGACTACCTGGCCCAAAATGAGTCGAATATTTTGGACGAAACGTAAAATTTTACTTAAAAAATTTTCACCACTTTG
>QEOQ01000258.1:288540-316423 GCA_010279815.1 Brachionus plicatilis | reverse complement strand
GACTTATGTATTGGTTCAATAAAGCGTTCAAAAAAAGCTTTAAATCTAATTACTGAATTTGTTGAAATGTACAATTCGAAAGCCAATTTTGTGGCCATAATGCACTATGGTGAGAATACACATGGTAACAATGCAAAAGCCAATTTTTTAGATGACGATTTGGAAATATTTTTAAAATACAATTATGAAAATGGAAATTTAGACAATACAGCACTTTTTTTATTTTCAGATCATGGTGTCCGCTATAATTCAGATCGACAAGGTGAACAAGGCGATTTAGAAGAACGTCTTCCATTTTTTTCAATTTATTTGCCTCAAAAATTTAAACAAGAAAATAAGAAAAAAATTTTAAATTTGTTTCGTAATTCAAATCAGTTTACAACACCTTTAGACATTTATCAAACCATCAGAGACTTGGCTTGTATTAAGCAAGAAAAAGCTGGCATTCGATCTATTAGTCTTCTTGACCAAATCCCTGCTAATCGAACATGTGAACATGTCGGAGCACCGATGCATTTTTGCACCTGTATAAATGATTGGAAACATTTGAAAATTGATGACAAATTTTCTAAAAAGGTAGTTATAGATGTTTTTAGAGAAATGAATAGCTTGCTTACGCAAGTAAACACATATTGTGAAATTCTTGTCTTAAAAGAGTTGAACTTAGTAAAATATGCAAATCTAAATGATGGCAAATTAGTAAGGCTTCAATTTGTGACCAAGGCTAATAATGGAATATATGAGGCCACAATTTTTTACGACAAAAATCAAAATTATTATATCGAGCCTATTTCTTCAATAAGTAGACTTGATGTCTATGGATTAAGAACACAGTGTATACCATCCTTCAGCCAAAAATTACACTTGACCAAGGATTTGAGGAAATTTTGTTTTTGTAAAAAATAAAAATAAGAAGCTTATCAAGATTTAAATCAAGAATAAAAATCTAAAATGGAAATTTAAATTCTTTGTTTCTAAAAATATCCCTTATGGATGAATTAAGCTCAATTTAAAAATATGCTCATAGCAAACATCTTTAAGCTTATGTAAATGTTTGAATGCTAAATTTTGAATTTTAAATATTATTTTTTTATGAAATGCTTATTAGAATTAATATTTAAAGTTGAGTCAGCTTCAATGACATGTCTAAAAAATAATTGAGTCCAAAAAATTATTATTTTTAAATATTATTCTATGGCAAATAATGAAAGAAGGATAATATCTGGTGACATGTTAGAATGAAATTAGAGTACCTCCACAATTTTTTGTTAAATAGTTGGTCAAGGTTACAAACCATGGAAAAAAATCCGGGTCACTTTCATTTCCATTAATGATACGCTTATTTAATGAATTTCCGAAGTAATGACTTTTAGCTGACACGCCGCAGTCTGTTCTATATTCGAAAAATTCTTCAGTTTCTGAATAAATGTGGCTTTTTGAAGGTAAGCAAGCTTGGTTGAGACTGCAAAAGAATAAAATATAAATAAATCGAATAATAGACATTTCATTAATTCAGAAATAATATTAAATAAACGTGATTTTTTTCTTCAAAAATTTTACAGACAATGACAAAAATTTAAAATAAAAAAAAACTAATTTGAAAGCTTTTGATTTAGTTTGATTGAAAATAAGTCTTTTAATTTGAGTAAATTTAATTAGAATTGATAGCTTAAATTTCTTTGATTTTGAATTTTTTCAATTGTTTGATAATTATTGAATTTGAAAATAAATTTTATCATAGACAGTATGGCCGAGTGGTCTAAGGCGCCAGACTCAAGTTTGAAACATAACTTAAAAGTGTGTTCTGGTCAGTGTATACTGGCGTGGGTTCAAATCCCACTGCTGTCAAATATTTTTTCAAATATATAATAATCATATGCAAAAAAATTAATTTTAAGTAGATTCATTTTTTAAATTATGACAAAATACACAACATCAAAATATTTAACAAAGTAAAGTCTTCATCAATTTGAAGATCAATCCAAAAAATTAATTATTATTTAATAAAGAAAATTTAGATTTTAAATTTTGAAAATTAATTTAAGCAAAAATAGTTTAACAAAATTTTAACAACCAATAAGCTAAATTTTAATGACATGTCACAAACTTTGGATATTCAGTTTTAGCCAATTAGCACTTATACAAAATATATAATAGAATAGTTTTTTTTTTGAATGCTTTTGTCTAACGAATATTCACATTTAAATTCGGTCATGAAGGACCGAATTTTAAATACAGTACTCAAAGGACCGAATGCGATAATTTTGACCGCTCCTTTTTAAATGCTTTTTTTCCATGAACTACTTAACTTTTTTTTATCTTCAAATAGTCAAATTAAAAAGGAGAAAAATTGATTATTATTGATTTAAAATTTATTTCATTACGATCAAACAAAATGTGATATTAAAATAAAAAAGAAGAGTTAAAATAAATTGTCTTTTTTTTCACATTTTTTTCACATTTTAGACTTATAATAGTCTTTTTTGATGAATAAGAAAATTTTAAAAAAGCAAAAAATCTTTAAGCTTATTTTCTTGAGACTAGATATACCCAATTTAACTTGAAAAAAAAAACTATCTTATATTTTTTGGCTTAAAAATGAAAAGCGGTCATTTTGATTGCTCCGGTCCTTTTGGGTATACACACTTTCCTTCATTGCCCGGTCCTTCTAGTGTTAGTTATTTATTAATAATTAATTGATTAAAAAGCCTTTTTTGAAATTTTACACTTAGAATTTTTATTCTAAATATAAATTTAAATTTTATACTCTTCAGTTCAAATTCTTTCAAGCAGTAAAATACAATCGAAAAGATCGAAGTTTTTTCGAAAATTTTCTTACCACTTTTTACAGAAAAGGTAAAGCTCATTTTGTTTCAAATAAGTGAGTCAAATTCACACTTACAAAAAAATTATTAAAGCAATAAAATCTTAACAAAAAGCTTTAAATTTATAAATTTCAAAACAACGAAATTCTGAATTTTAAATATTAATTTAAAAGCAAATTATTACAAGTTAGCTTAGCTAAGTGGTTACTTCGCTAAAGATTTTCAAAATTTAGAAACCGTAAATTTCCTTTCATTCGAGGTTACTCTGTTTAAATTCACCATTTGCGCAAACTAACTTTTTAAGACTTGTGTAAAAAACTTTAAAAGAAAATAATTGAAAGGGTTTTAAAATTTTTTCATATTAAAAAAACACTAATAATTTAGAGTAGACTAGATAAAGGTAGATTTTATAATACCATTAGAGTGAGGGCTAGGTTAAGGAAGTGAATGCCGTAATCTCTGATAGACCAGCCGTGATAACTAAAATTTCTTTTTTATCACAAAAATGAATTTACTTTATAAAAATGCTTTTTGAATTTAAAATAACTTTTTTTTAAATAAACTGTTTTTTAATTTAAAAGAAAAACCTTTCTATTTAATTTTAAAAATAAAAATATCCTTGTTGTCCTTTAAGAAAGTTAAATGGAAAAAAAATTTTCAACCAAGTCCATGGTTTGACTCTAAGTTAAGATCTTTAAGAAATTTTAGAAACTTATTCTATACTAATTATAATTTAGTTGAAAATGATCAAATTTAAATGTTTATAAGGAGGCTAGAAGAGAATTTAAAAAATTAAACCGTCATAAGATGAAATTATACTTTGAGTCTAAATATTTAATTTATACTTTGAGTCTTTGAATTCAAAATATTTTAAAAATTCCAAAAAGTTCTGGAAAATAAATCTTTAATAAAAACTAGAAGAGATGTTGGTATTCACGGCTTTCTAGAAGAGCTAGTTTGGAATGATTCTAAAGCATCAAACACCGTTGATCAAGTAGAGATGTTTAACAGTTGCTTTGCATCTATTACATCTTATTTTTATCAGGTGAAAATGACTCTGTCAAATTCATCTTTGAGACATTTAGGAAATTGAAGTTAAATAATTAAAAGTTTAGTTAATGATTAAAATTTTTTTTAATTTTAAATAAAAACCTTGTTCTTGCAAATCTTTCCATATCATTGGAAATACTTCGTCAACATGCTTTCCTTTTGGATCGTTTTTATGCGCACTTGGAAGTTCATGAGGAAATTTTCCTGTATACAGTGGTGTTAAATTGTTAAAAGTACCATCACCAACTATCGTGTATCCATGAAGAATAGTAGATTTTAAATTCAAGTGAATATACTTGGTAGTTTTGGGTAATCGTTTGAACCAAGAAACTCTTGACATCTGAAAACTACTGGTATAAGTATTTATAAATTAATCATTTGTAAAATTCCATAATTTTTACAAAAAACAACGTATTGCTGATTCATTTTAAAGTAATTTAATTTTGAAGTAAAATTTTAATTAAATGCTTTATCTTTTTTTTTTTTGAAGCGCATTTTTTCGTATTTGATTCAGAGAAAAAAAATTGATGTAAAAAAAATATTTTGTTAAGTTTTTTTTTTATTTGTTGTTAAAAAATATTTTTGATGACAAAAATTTAATTTTGGTGGAAAAAATTTGATTTTAATTTGAAAAATTTAATTAAATTATGTCATTCTCTCTTTACTACTTTAAAAAAATTCACAGGAATATTCGAACCAAATTTCCATTTTTGATTTCCAGATTTATTTAATTTTTTAATTGTGTAGTATAGAATGGACGAGCACTTTTGACGCATATATCGAAATAAAAAAGTATAAAAAATTCTTTTATAGTATAGAGATAAATAAATAAAGCATAAGAATTTTTTTTTATATTATCGCATACACGTGATCAAATTAGCATTAAGTTTCTCGTTAAAGCATAAAATAATATTTTAAGTATAAGAAGAATTATGTAATTTATTTTTTTAAAATTAATTGTAAAATATGACAATTACAAAATTTTAAATTAAAAATGCCACCGAAAGGCAAAATCAATACAACCGTCTAGTGAGCCTATGGAGACTCAAATAGTTAAAAAGAAGCGAGGTAGATCACCAAAGATCCTAAATGAGGAAGACGAAGTTAAATCGAAGAAAGCGAGGGTTGAGGAGCAAGTAATAAAAAAGGACCTGGTCGTCCACGTAAAGCTAGACATGCTTTAGTAATGGAATAATTAATATTAAAGTTTAATTGACTTAAATTGATTTCTTTTTGGAATATTTTTTATACTATGTTTTATTCTGTTATGCTTGATTGAATTTTATTTTATACTATTTTCGTTCTTTGTAATTTTTTATACTAAAAAAATAAATTCTTTATACTATAAAAATATTTTTTTTTCTATACTGAAAAAAAATATGTGTTTATGCGTTAAGAGGTTATTTTTATGCGTCAAACGATTTTCTCCGTATAGAATCATAGTTGTATTTTATGAAAGAATAAAATAAACTCCTTTTTTTTACCACTTTAAAAAAATTTATTGAAAATAATTTAAAAAATATGTTAATTTTATTCTGTCAATTTAAATTTTTCTTAATGTTTTTTTAAAATAATAAAATTCCAAATAAAACTCATTAAAATCGAATGTCTAGCAGCAAATTTATCTAAATAAGCATTTATATTAGCAATTTAGTACAAAAATGCATAATGGCCTTAAAATAGTCAAGTTGAATTACAAGAAAAAAGCATTTTATCTAAATTGGCGTTACTCTTCGCATGTGAGCTATAAATTTAAGCAGAATATTGAAATTCTTGATTCAAATTTGGTCAAAAATCAGCAAATAGATGGTAAGCTATTCACCAAACTCGTTAAAGAAATTGAAACAGAAAAAGTGTGTGATTCAAAATCTGGCTTAACATTGCTCAAATCTTGCGGTTTAAACTACATTGACACATTTCCAGCTCACAGACAGACCATTGTTGACTATTTATTTAATATTTTATTTAAAAAAATCAATTTTGAATATCAAAGTCTTCACTTTGAAGCATTTTTGAACACAACTATCGCTAATCAAGCCTCATTCGACCCTTTGAGAATCGAAGATCAACTAAAAAAGCACGGATTAGCCTTTAACCAAGGGATATGTTTGAATTTAATAAATCAACTTTGCAATCAAAATCAGCTCAAATTGGCTTTTTTATTTTTAAAACAAATTGTTGAGACCGATAATTTAGCTTTTGATTCTGATAAACTTCAACGCTTTGACTCACTTTCCAACCAAGACAAGATTGATGCGGAAAATTTAAAAACTGACCATGTCCAATTAATAAATCCTTTAATTTATAGTTATTTTAAAGTTAACAATCGGCAAAAATCTCGATACCTAATCGAATTAATAGAGTATAATTTTCAAACACTAAATCGTTCGACTTTGAGCTCAATTTTAAAAGGAAATTTAATTTTGGCTGATTATGGCAAGGCTGTGGATATTTTGAACCAAAATGGAAATTTATTTTTGCCGAAAGATTTACTGGATTTTTATCACGTGACATCTTTGGATAAAAACTGCATAAAAAATGAGTTTACCAAACAGCTCGCCGAACTCATTTCAGAAAAAATCAGTTCAGAAGACCTTATTTATTTAATCGATTTAATTTATAAATTAACATGTGAAAAAAAATTTAATTTAGCAGCTGAAATTTTAAAAATTTGTAGTCAAATTGAATTTAGTGTCAATTTAGGTGAATACTTTCTCAAATCAGCCATTGAATATGAAAGCGAATATAAAGAATTGGCAAATTTAGCCGGTCTTTATGGCGACAAGGCAGAAAATTTAAAAAATTTATTAAATTTTTCTTTGGCTAAACAAAATAGTGAGCTTAGTTTAAAACTTATTTGGGAACTAAAGACCAGTGGAGAGACAATAAGACCGTGTTATTTTTATCCAATTTTGGACAAAGAATCAGCTGAATTGGTCGAAGATATTAAAAAATCTGGAAAAAATATAGAGAAATGTTTAAATTATAAAAGAATTGATTCCATTTTTAAAAAAATTCGATCTGATTTTAATGTTTTGATGGGCAAAAATGATTTAAAGGAAATTTTAGAAATTTTTCGCTCCAATGACCCTGCATATTTTATGACATTTGACAAAATGTGCCACCTTTTTGACAAAAATCAACTCTACAAAACCTTAACACTTTTCAATGTAAGTTCGGAAATAATTCTCGATAGCCAATTGGAACTCATCGACCAAAATAGATTTGAAAAAAACTATGGTCTTGATGCAAATATGATTCAACAAATTTTTGGTGACATTTCCAATTTAATCGATTCTTTAAATATAAATATTTTTAATGAGCCCTTTTTAAGCAAATTACATCGATTTTTGATTAAGCTTTACGAAACCGATCTTATTTTTACCAATAGCGAAATAAATCAAAACAAAGTAATTGCCACTTTAAAAATTATTAACCAAAGGTATCACCAAAAAGAAGATTATATTCTAAATGACATTAATAAGAGTTTTAAGGAGTATTCTGATAAATTTTCCTCTAGTAGCCAAGATGATTCAGTTTTGGTTTTCAAAGTAGTGGAAAGTTCGCTCAAAAGGCATCCGGGACCCACAAATGCTGAACGTATCTATTCCAAAAACACCGAATATTCGGATAAAAGTGAATCTGTTGAAGATTTAGTGAACCTTATTGAGGAATTAGAGTCAAAAGAAAAAAATGTTTATCCTAGTGTTCGAAGGCTTTTAATGAGATTATGCCATTCAAATGAAGTGGAAAATCCCATAGAATTGATAGAAAGATATGGCAAAAGTTTACCGACTGATCAACTTACACCTAAATTATGCCATGATCTGATGCATTTCTATGTCCGAAGAACATTTGATTTTGACAAAGCAAAATTTTATTTTGAAAAATTGAAAATTTTTGCCAAAAATAAAGACAAATTTCAGCCAGATGCAATTAAATTGATTAGTTTTTGTGAAGTATTATTCAATGGTAACAAAATAAATTTTTTTGATTTGGAGGAAATTTTCAAAATTTTCAAATGGACAAATGCGAATAATGACCAAAAAAGTTTGGAAAAAATGAATGAATTTTTGAATGGTAAAGTGTTCACCAATCTCAGTCCATCTGAATACAAAATTTTGGTCGAGTGCATTTTTGAAAGCAATATTATTAGCAGGAATTCGTGTTTTGGCAGCATGGTTCTATTGAAATTTATCGAATCAAATCAAATTGATGAAGCGTTAAGCTATTTTAGATACAATTTAGTTGAACACAAGACCAGCATCGGCGAAGTGTTTATTCTCAAGTCATTTTTTAAACAATATGAAAAAAAGCTTTTGACAGGAACTAAACTAGAAGAGTTGATGTTAATTTTTTCAAAATATTATTCACCGAGTTTAGCTTTCAATTTTATGTTCTACGCTTATTGTATGAATGGAGATTTTTTTTCAGCAAGAGCTATTTTTAACCAGAATTTGGACAAAAATATTGATCTGAATATATTGGAACGCTTAGTAAATCAAATTGGAACCAATCAGCTTAACAAAAAATATTCTGCGGAGTTGAAAAATGTTTTGAAGTTTATTAAATTTGATAAGGATACCTCTCTAAAAAATAAAATTAAAATAATTCTAAATAAACTTTCCTGATACATTTTTGTTTTTTTTTAAGGTCTATACTATTTTTATCATTAATTTAATTTCACCTGTATAAATTTACTTATACCTATATAAAATAAAGTTTAGTGTCTAAAATGATTTTGTTAAGATATAAATAATTTTTTATATATAAAAGTTTTTTCAATATAAAACAACTCTATCAATGTAAAAACACTTTTTTTTAGTTTAAAAAAAAAACTTCAGTCTGAAAAAAATTAAATATCTCAAAATGACTTCTTATTTTCAAAATACTCGACGCCATTATCTTTCTATTTGGCATTTATCTTTATCTATTTATTGTTTGAGCTCTATAATTATTAATGTCTGACCTATTACCTTAATTTTTGTACAAAGGACTTACAATTGCTGATTTCCAATCTTCTGGCATACTTTTTAATTTTATGCACTCATAAAAAAGTTGATGTAGAAAAGGTACAAAAATATCAGGGAGACCTTTTAAAATTCTTGAATGAATTCCAATAGATCCTAGTGAGCTAGAAGATGGTAATTCATTAAGATAATTCAATAAATGAAAAATCTGGACTAACAAGGGAATTATTTAACTTCAATTTCCTAAATGTCTCAAAGATGAATTTGACAGAGTTATTTTTACAAGACAAATAATGTAATAACTGTTAAACATTACTTGATCAACGGTGTTTGATGATTTAGAATCATTACAAACTAGCTCTTCTGGAAAGCTGTCAATACCAACATCTCTTCTAGTTTTTATTGAAGATTTATTTTCCAGAACTTTTTAGAATTTTTAAAATCTTTTGAATTCAAAGACTCAAAGTATAATTTCATCTTATGAAGGTTTTAAATTCTCTTCTAGCCTGCTTATCAACATTTAAATTTGGTCATTTTTAGCTAAATTATAATTAGTATAGAATAAGTTTCTATAATTTCTTAAAGATCTTAACTTAGAGTCAAATCATGGAATTTGTTGAAAATTTTTTTTCCATTAAACTTTCTTAAAGGACAACAAGGATATTTTATTTTTAAAATTAAATGGAAAGAATTTTTTTTTTAAATTAAAAAACAGTTTATTTTAAAAAAGCTTTTTTAAATTTAAAAAGCATTTTTATAAAGTAAATTTATTTTTGTGTTAAAAAAGGAATTAAAGTTATCACGGCTGGTCTATCAGAGATTACGGTATTCACTTCCTTAACCTAGGCCTCACTCTAATGGTATTATAAAATGTACATATCTAGTCTATTCTAAATTATTAGTATTTTGTTGATATGAAAAAATTTTAAAACCCTTTCAATTATTTTCTTTTCAAGTTTTTTACACAAGTCTTAAAAAGTTAGTTTGCGCAAATGGTGAATTTAAACAGAGTAACCTCGAATGAAAGGAAATTTACGGTTTCGAAATCTTAGAAATCTTTAGCGAAGTAACCACTTAGCTAAGCTAACTTGTAATAATTTGCTTTTAAATTAATATTTAAAATTCAGAATTTCGTTGTTTTGAAATTAATAAATTTAAAGCTTTTTGTTAAGATTTTATTGCTTTAATAATTTTTTTGTAAGTGTGAATTTGACTCACTTATTTGAAACAAAATGAGCTTTACCTTTTCTGTAAAAAGTGGTATGAAAATTTTCGAAAAAACTTCGATCTTTTCGATTGTATTTTACTGCTTGAAAGAATTTGAACTGAAGAGTATAAAATTTAAATTTATATTTAGAAAATACTAAGTTTAAAATTTCAAAAAGGTCGTTTTAATCAATTAATTATTAATAAATAACTAAACTTTATTAAACATAATTTTTGACAAATTTACGTTTCATAAATTTTGTATTGAATACGATTCTGCTTGTTTTAGTCACAAGCAATACTCGACTTTATTGTCCAGTTGAGTAATTCTTTTTTAACTTGTCATAGTCAACGCTATATGTAAGCATCGGGAAATTCATTTAAAATTAAAATTTTACTTTTATTAAACCTCTTTCTAAATTATAAAAAGGCTTCAAATTCTTTTTGTATTTAAAATTGCTTTTTTATCACAAAAATAAATTTACTTTGTGAAATGCTTAATGAATTTAAAATAATTTTTTTTTAACACTAGAAGGATCGGGCGGTCAAAATGAGCGAATTTTGTTAGATTTTTGAATTTTTTCTTCACTAAAACTTTTTTTCCTGGCGAATTTTTTAAAGCAGACTTAATTTTTTACAAGCTTTATAATCAGCATACTCTTGAATCATAAAAATTCTCGGTTAAGAAAATGAAAGTGTGTATACCCAAAAGGACCGGAGCAATCAAAATGACCGCTTTTCATTTTTAAGCCTAAAAATATAAGATAATTTTTTTTTTCAAGTTAAATTGGGTAAATCTAGTCTCAAGAAACTAAGCTTAAAGATTTTTTGCTTTTTTAAAATTTTCATATTCATCAAAAAAGACTATTATAAGTCTAAAATGTGAAAAAAAAAGACAATTTATTTTAACTCTTCTTTTTTATTTAAATATCACATTTTGTTTGATCGTAATGAAATAAATTTTAAATCAATAATAATCAATTTTTCTCCTTTTTAATTTGACTATCTGAAGTTAAAAAAAAGTTCAGTAGTTCATGGAAAAAAAGCTTTAAAAAGGAGGGGTCAAAATTACCGCATTCGGTCCTTTGAGTACTGTATTTAAAATTCGGTCCTTCATGACCGAATTTAAATGTGAATATTCGTTAGACAAAAGCATTCAAAAAAAAAACTATTCTATTATATATTTTGTATAAGTGCTAATTGGCTAAAACTGAATATCCAAAGTTTGTGACATGTCATTAAAATTTAGCTTATTGGTTGTTAAAATTTTGTTAAACTATTTTTGCTTAAATTAATTTTCAAAATTTAAAATCTAAATTTTCTTTATTAAATAATAATTAATTTTTTGGATTGATCTTCAAATTGATGAAGACTTTACTTTGTTAAATATTTTGATGTTGTGTATTTTGTCATAATTTAAAAAATGAATAAACTTAATATTAATTTTTTTGCATATGTTTATTATATATTTGAAAAAATATTTGACAGCAGTGGGATTTGAACCCACGCCAGTATACACTGACCAGAACACACTTTTAAGTTATGTTTCAAACTTGAGTCTGGCGCCTTAGACCACTCGGCCATACTGTCTATGATAAAATTTATTTTCAAATATAATAATTATTAAACAATTGACAAAACTGGAAATCAAAGAAATTCAAGCTTTCAATTCTAATTAAATTTACTTAAATTAATAGACTTATTTTCAATCAAACTAAATCAAAAGCTTTCAAATTAATTTTTTTTATTTTAAATTTTTGTCATTGTCTGTAAAATTTTTGAAGAAAAAAATCACGTTTATTTAATATTATTTCTGAATTAATGAAATGCCTATTATTCGATTTATTTATATTTTATTCTTTTGCAGTCTCAACCAAGCTTGCTTACCTTCAAAAAGCCACATTTATTCAGAAACTGAGGAATTTTTCGAATATAGAACCGACTGCGGCGTGTCAGCTAAAAGTCATTACTTCGGAAATTCATTAAATAAGCGTATCATTAATGGAAATGAAAGTGACCCGGATTTTTTTCCATGGATTGTAACCTTGACCAACTATTTAACAAAAAATTGTGGAGGTACTCTAATTTCATCCCAACATGTCATCACTGCTGCCCATTGTATTCAGCGATCAGTAAAAGAAATCAAAGTCATAATAGGATTATCAAATTTTAATAATCTGATAAACCCAGAGAATATTTTTTCTGTAAGTAAAGTAAAAATTCATCCTGAATATTCTGGAAATGAAAATGACATTGCAATCTTAAAACTTTCAAAAAAAGTAAAACAAACCCCAATATGTTTGCCTGTTTCATCAAATTACGGTGCTGTATTTGGCAAAAATTTAGTTGCCGCTGGATGGTAAGCTTAGTCAAAGCAGAAAAATTAATAAATCTTTTTCAAAGGGGAAATTATGATGGACTTTATAAAGGAAAACTGAATAAAAAACTAAAAAAAACTACTCTGAACATAATTAATGGAGATAAGAAATGTTTTAATTCAAATGATTTTTATTGTCTCATTGATTTACCAAATAAAAAATCGAACATTTGCTACGGAGATTCTGGAGGTCCTCTAATGTTTTATGCAAACAAAAACTGGTATTTGTATGGAATTGCATCGATGATAACCACGCATCCTAAGACTAATGATTGTTTGCATTACTCACCAAGCTATTTTATTATGGTTCCTAAGTATTTAGACTGGATTAATAAAAATTTAATTTAACAAATTTTTTTTTTTTTATTCTTAAAAATTAAAAAATGCGAAATTTTGATCTTTTGAAACTTAAACTAATATTTGTTTGAAAACATTTTCTTAAAAACATATCCAAAATTTGAAAATTGTTTAACAATAGATTTAACGACATGATTAAGAACTCAGAATTGACTGCTGATCACTAATAGCAGCGAATGTTTAAATCAAAAATCTTAAAATAAATATTAGCTAAAAAAACATTTCTAAATACTTCATATTTAATTTGATTAATTATAAAAACTTGACAAGTTTTTAAAAAATTCACCATTCTAAAAATGAAGACATTAGGTTGTATTCTATCGATAATTTTGTTTCTTACGGCTAGTTTTAAACAGACTTTTGCACAAAGTAATCTTCATCCGCAATAGTTCTTCAGAGTTTTATAAAATTTGTTAATTTTTTTAAGCCTGTGAGAACAAATGTGAAAACGGAAATTGTATTGATTTAAATGGTGTTGTGACCTGTGAATGCTTCGAAAATTATGTCGGATCAAAATGTGATACCATAGATCCTTGTTTAAAAAAACCATGTGTATCTGGAGCCTGCTTTCCAGTTATCCAGCCAATTCAAGAAATCACTGCTGAACAAATTTCTTATTTTTGCCAATGCTATACTGGTTTTTCTGGACAAAATTGTGATACATGTATCCTTGAATTTAACTCATAAAAAAATATTCAAATAAATAAAATCATTTTCAGATGATTTAGGAGCGTGTAGTTCAAATCCTTGCCTGAATAGTGGAAAATGTATTGCTCAACTGAGCAGTAGAGACTACTATTGTGAATGGTAAATTATTCACTTATTTAATTAAATAATAAAGTTTAGTAATTGAGTCTTTTTCAAACTATGATTTTAGACCCAAGAAAATTTTCTAAATAAGTTTTATAATCAAAATTAATAAAAAATAAGAATTTTAAGGTGATCTATTTTAAAAAAGATTAATAATAAATTGTTTTTTTTTAGTGTCGGCCCATACATTGGACAGAATTGTGGAACGTGTAAGTTATGCTTGGTTTATTGCTAAGTTTTAGTATTCTAATTAAAAAGATGTTGATTATTGTGCCAATAACAGATGTGAAAACGGAGCTACTTGTTTTCCCCAGCCAGATTCCAAGAATTACAGCTGTAATTGTGTAGATGGATTTTATGGAAATTATTGTGAAAAAGGTTTAAAAAGCTGGTTTTAAATTAAATTTTCAAAAAAGTTTTATTAAAAAGAAATAAATGAATGCATTGCTTATGACAATTTTGGAAATGTAACTAAAATATGTAAAAATGATGGAAATTGTTTAGACTTAATAGATGGATTCATTTGTCAGTAAGTAGTTTATTTTTTAAAAAATAAAATTTTTTTTGTGCAAATAATAAAAATTAAAAGATGCAAAACACCATGGACCGGTCCAACATGTGAAATTTGTAATTTTAATAATATCGAAAATAATTTAGAAAAATAGCGTCTTTTAAAAAGATTCAAATCCATGTGATTCAAATCCTTGTGTTGAAGGCACTATTTGCAACGTTGTTGGAATTTCATATACATGCAGCTGTCAGCCAGGCTATTTCGGAAAACCATGTCAACCAAATCCTTGCATTTCAAATCCCTGTAAGAAGCCTGGAAGTAAATGTATACCTATTGAAGCAGGAGCGTTTCCTATAATCAGCATACCTGGGTGTAATATCACAACTCCAACCTCTTATGTATGCATATGCCCTGGTGTTAGTCCAGAATATGGCAGTCAAATTTGCTAAATTACAATTTGAAATAAACTTAATTTAGAATTTTTTTTCAATAATAAAGCATATTAAATTACAATTAATCTACAATTTTACTAAATAGATACAAATCCCAAAGAACAATGAACAGTTTAACTGATTTAATATTTTATAGATTTAAACTATAAATTTTAAAATAAATATTTTCAAAAAAATATCAAATTTCCCAAACAAATATTGCTTATAAAACTAGAAAAAATTTTCAAAATTTATCACTTGAAAAAAAGAAAAATGCTGGCAAAATATTTTCTTTTGGCAACAACTTTAATTGTATCTCAAACGCTTGTCAAAACTCAAGGTAAACAAAACTTTATTTATCGAAAAAAAATTTAAAAATCTCATTGCAGAATTGTGTACCCCAAATTTGTGTGGTCCAAACGGAAACTGTGAAATACAAAACAATCAGGCTGTGTGTAGATGTAAACCAGAGTTTGTTGGCTCAAAATGTCAACTAATGGATCCATGTCTAAAAAAGCCTTGTGGAGTGAACGGAGCTTGCTTTCCTGTAGTTTCAAATCAAAGCATTCCTGGTCAATTGAATCCTGTAGAACAAGTTGTTTATCATTGTCAATGCTACAGTGGCTTCAGTGGTGAAGATTGCCAAACTGCTCCAGCTAAGCCTTGCAATTCTAATCCGTGCTTAAATGGCGCAATTTGTCTAAATCGAAATAATAGCTATGATTTTTTTTGTATATGGTATCAATTGAAAATAATTAAAATTAAATTAATGATTTTAAAATTGAAATTTTAGCACTGGAACTTACACTGGTAAAAACTGTGGAACATGTAAAATTTAACAAAATTAAATGTGAATATTTTAAATTTAAATTTTGTTGCTTAGATATTGATGTGTGTGCCAATAATAGATGTGAAAATGATGCTCTTTGCGTACCCGGATTTGGAAACCACAATTACACATGTTCTTGCAAGAGTGGATTTTATGGAACTTACTGCGAGAATGGTGAGAAAAATGAGCAAAATATAAATGTTTAATTGCTAATTTTTTTTATAAATAGAGATAGATGAATGCAAAATTATATCTGGCGGCATGGAAACAAATCCTTGTCAAAACAATGCAACTTGTTATGATTTAATAGATGCATATTATTGCGAGTATGTTTTTATTTAATTCAAAAAAGATGCTAAAAATGTGTTAATAAAGGTGCGAAGGGCCGTTTGTTGGTCCCAATTGTGAAACATGTAAATTTTTATTCTTTTGATGAAAGCTTTTAAAATTTTGAGCTTTAGCTTTACTTACTGGAACCGGCAACGATTTTAATTCTTTGCTTTTACCTGTTATATTACCCGTAGTTTCAGGTGTTTTGTTACCGATATTACCGGGAGTTTTAAGTTATTACTTTTTAAAAAATGGTAAATATTTTATAATTATTGTTCTTCTTTTAGTTTATTTTTAGTTTAACTGGTAATATCGGTAGTATTTAGGACAGATGAATTTATTTGATAAATTGTAATTCTTTTATTTCAAAAGATGTGAATCCTTGTGACAAAAACCCATGTGGTCCAGGATCAGTGTGCATTCCGAACGGAGGAAGTTATGTTTGTCAATGTGCGCCTGGATTTTTTGGTAATCCATGCCAGCCAAATCCTTGTATTAGCAATCCTTGTAAACAACCGGGAAGCCAATGTGTTCCTGTCGAAGCAGGAGCTTTGGTAACTTTTATACCAAACTGCACTTGTGTCAATCCAGATCCTTCGTATGTTTGTGTTTGTCCAAGTACTAACCCTCCATATGCCAGCACCCTTTGCTAGATTATTTTATTTAAATAATAAATTTTAATGAACAATTTTTAATGAAATTTTTAACAAATTTTTTTTTAATTAAAATGGTTAAAATGTTAGAGTTTAACCTGAGGTAATAGTGAATATGTTTTAAGGCATGACATGACAGCTGTAATTTAAAACTGTAAACCTTGATATCTTCAACTATCAGACTTATAAAAGACTTCTAGTACCATCAGCGTGTGTCTTTAATCTTTTCTATTTGTGCTGAAATTAATCGACACCTTTTTTTATAGACAAAAAAGACTTTTTTCCAATAAATGACTTTACTCTTTGGACAAATTCTAAACTTTGAACCAGAAAAGCCAAATATCAACTTTGATTTCGTTCTAAAACCATTATGGTTTACAGATTATATTCCAAAATAGCATTATGTTTCAAAAAATTTAAACCTTTTAATTTCATCAACTTAAACTACTAATACATAAACCTTGATGTCTAAGACTCTGAACGCTGTCTATAAATGCCATCAAATTCGAATTTAGAAAAAAGGGGAACAGATAGACGCTTCAAAAATAAAACAGCACTTGATTTCTTTATAACTTATTTCAAATTTCCATTCAAGATTTCTTCAGGATCTCTTTCTGATTCTGACTCAATAATTTTTTTGCTGATTTGATTTGTGATGAGCGTCGGCCTAGAAAAGCTCGGAATAAAATCGAACTTTTTGCTAGAAAAGTTCTAATTTATAATTTTTCGATGTTTCAAAGTTCGACTTTAGAATTTTCGTACTTTTTAAAAGAAATTCAAAGAGATATAATATAAATTCGTTTCATATTCAACAAAATATTTAGAAATTTAATTTTTTTAATTATTTTTTTTTAAATATACCACCTTTTTTTAGCAGATTAAGATTAATTTTTGCCATTAAGTGAAGAAACATAATTTCTTCACTTTTACTAGGCGATTAAAACAAATTTTTGAAATGAATCAGAAGTTTCAAAGATTGTTTGCTGGTTCATATCCAGACAATGAAATTATTTTTGTTTTAAACTCCAAAATTTACTTAAATTCTAAATTTTGATGAAGAATTATTTAAATTCATAAAAAATAATTAAAACATCCAAGTTTAATATCATAAGTTTAAAGTTCGGGCGAGGTCCTTTAATAAGTTCGAACTTACTGTTTCGAAATTAGAAGCTTTGAACTTTTTTTACTGAAAAATATCCAACCTGGACCAAATAATTGGAACCTCTTCATTAGATTTTATCAGCAATTATAGGACATATTTTTAAAATCTTGTTTAAAAGTCTGAATTCTAGTTCGAATAATTACTTCAATAAGTTTTAGCAAAAATATGATTAGAATGAAAAAATTGATAATTTTTTAAACTTTATTTATTTTCTTGCCTTTCTTTTTATTAATCTTTTTATTTGATAGATCTCTTTCTTTTTTATCCAAAAATTTCAAATTTGGTCTGGTAGCTTCATCGTCTTCATCCAAATTAGGCAAATTAAAGTCATCAATAGGATATATTCCTTTAGACAATGCTCTGAATCTAATTTTTAAATAAAAATAAATAAAATCTCAATCAAAAATTAATCAACTACTTTTTGACTAAATCAAATATCAGGCTTTTATTACGCTGCAGACATCCAGTACTATTTCCCATTTTGAATAATTTATTTGCAATCAATTCATAATTAAACTTTTAATTATTTAATTAGATTTTTTTTCTTAAAAATTAAAAAAAAAATTCAATTCTACTTTAATAGTATATTCCGATGTATCCTCTTCTTCGTATAACTGAAGTCCAAATGGCTTTATTTGTTCCATTTCTTCTTCAGCTTCGGGTTCAATACCGACATCTGAACATTCGATTATTTGTTCGAACAGTCTTTTTTTAAGATGAATGACATATTGTTTTCTTGTGAACAAAAAATAAAAAAATAAAACTTTAATTTTGAATTAAAATAAAAACAAACTTCTTTGAAATAGCCATTAATCTAAAGAAGGGCAAAAGCATTTTAACTGCTCTAACTGGTTTTAGACTAGTGCCGAACTTGGCTAATTCTTCAATGTATAAGTCAGTAACATGGTAACTAATGCCATCTGCAATTTTGTCATCATTAATGTTCAAGGGCAATTCAAGCATCATGTTATTAAATTTCTTTATCAATATTTTGTTCCATTTTTTGGACTTAAGATATCCAAAAGTTTTTCTGATCATACAACGTATCATCATTAAAAATTTGTCAATGCGCCATTTATCAATGCCGATCCATTCTCGAATGATTGTAACAAAATAAACTTTCACAAAAAGCATAACTTGTTTATCATTGTTATTCAAACAGTCAACTAAATTGCAAATTTTATCCATTAATTCTTCCTTTGTTGAAAAATTTAAAATAATTTGTAAATTTTTGAAAAGCATACCTGAACAAGCGGCTTGTCACACATCCACAAACAGTAGTGAAGACCTTTCCACAGTTTGATCATATCCTCTTCATTGAACGGCTGTTGTTCCGTAATCGATCGGGATCTGATATAGTTTTGCAGTTGTCTTACTGATTTATCTCGTACTTTTTTGTCATTGTCAGCCAATTTGATGGCAAATAATTTCTCATTATCCATTTGGTCGAACATTTTTAATATTTGAAAATTTTGAAAAAAATGTGCCTTTTTTATAAATGAATAAAATATTTTATTTTATTAAGATGCGTGCTATGTGCAGCTCTAAATGAGCCATAATTTTGCATCAGTGCAATTTTAAAAATCCGCGTACAAAATTTTTTTCTCCTTTCTTTGTTGAGGAATTTTAATTTTTCAAATAAAATAAAAATGAATAAAAATGAACTTTTTAATTAGTCAAGTTAAGAATCGAACTTTTACCAATGACTCAGGATAAAGACTATCTTGGTAACTCGTTTATGCTAATTTAAAAAGTATTATTACTAATTTTTTATTGCAAATAATAAAATTTTGAAATTAAATTTTTAGACTCAAAAAAAAAAAAAAAAGAGAAAAAAAGTTAATTAATCTTAATCATTTTTTAAAATGGGATTAGACGACACATTGATACAGCTGAGAATGAGCGCCAAGCAGCTGGATAAAATGGCTCAAAAGGCACAGAAGCAGCAGCAGATGGAGAAAGCAAGGGTGAAAAAAGCGATTGAAAACAAAGATTTAGAAACAGCCAAAATTTATGCCGAAAATTCAATCCGAAAAAAGAATGAATACCTAAACTGTTTGCGTCTATCATCCAGAGTTGATGCCGTATCGTCTAAAGTAAAAAGTGCCATGGCGATGCAGGGAGTTGCTAAAAATATTGGAAGTGTTACTAAAGCTCTTGAAACTGCCATGTCTAGTTTGGACTTGGAAAAAGTTCAAAAAATAATGGAGCAATTTGAAAAACAATTCGAAAATTTGGATGTAAAGTCAGGTGTCCTAGAGAATACCATGTCATCGGCAACTACGCTGTCTACACCTCAAGCCGATGTAGATTCGCTTATTAAGCAAGTGGCCGAAGAACATGGACTCGAAGTTCAGTCTCAAGTTTCTGATGCGCCAGGCACGGCCAATTTGGGTTCGATCGGAGCCAAGTCTGATAGAACTCAAGAAGAAGAAGATTCTCTTACCAAGCGTCTAGCTTCTTTACGAAATTAATTTTTTTATTTTTTCTTGAAATTTATTTTATAGGCTCCAATCATTTTTTTAATAAAAATTAAAAATTAAAAAAAAAATTAATTATTTTGTCAAATTTTGGGACTTAAAACTCAATTTTATTAATAGAATTAAATTCTGAGAATTATTTATTCTTTTCAGAAACACTATGTCCACTAGTCTAATAAATAAAAGTAATTTTATAAATTTATCTCAAAATCCAAAATGAGTGAATACATTTTTAAGGCCGACTGATTGTGCCAAAACTGTGGCAACAAAGTGTTCGCTATCGTGGAAAATATAATGTTAGAATGCCGAAACCGAGACACGATATTGCTCGCTATTTGGAAGAAATAACTAAGCCCCTTATTGTCAAAGAATTACCTGATCCTATTGAAACATGCATTCAATCAAAGTTGAATATTAAAAAAAAATTGAAATTTGGTCCCGACTCTGCTGGAGAGTTCGAAATATTCTTGGCAAAATTTGCCTTTGAAACATTGGAAAAAAGTGAAGTAATGCTCATTTGCCATAAATTGGATATAAGCGGCGAAATTGTTCGAAGAAATAAAGTTGAATTCAAAAAATTTGGTACTAATATGTGGAATTTTAATACTGTAGTCATGCAGTAAAATTTATTTTAAATTTCAATTTTTTTGTTCTATTAATTATTATAAGATTAATGATGAAAAATAATCCAAAATATAAGAATCTGAAACCGATTGTAAGCACTGGTCTTGGACGAAATGTATATTTTTTTTTTAAAGAAGAAGTGCTAAAAGAAAATCTAAAAATGATGAAAAAAATGCCACATTTCGTTCTTCTTGGTTTGTTTTCCAAAATTCAATAAAAATGATTTGTACATTAGAATTTTAGGCGGTATGATAAACCACCAATTGTATACTCGGTCCGGAATTCAAAGATATTCTGAACTTGGCGATCTTGAAAACGTAAGAGGACAGCTAGTTGGCACACTGAACATGGCTTTGTCTCAAATACCGAATACATTGTCTACGCCTATCAGCAATCTATCCCAAGCTTTATCACAGCATTCAAAGCCTGAAGAATAAATTTTATCGTAGCTATTTAAACCAAAATAAAATAAAATTTTAAGAAAATATTGTTAATAATATTCATCATACACAATAAATTTTATCAAGTGCTAAATATTAAAATTTAAAAAAAAATATCTTTCAAATACATTTTATTCTCTATTAAAAAGAATAATTTTAATATTATTAAAATTTACAATTTAAAAAAAAAAAAGTTCGAGTCTTTAAATAAAGTGCTTCGTTCTGCTCAATTCAAAATTTTATTTGTAATCTATTTGCAGTATTTATTAATGTACTCTCTTACTCTGCGAATAAACATGTCTTTGTTGTTTTGAAACATTGTAGCAGCTTCAGTGTTTAGTGGATCCTCGAAATTTACCAAATCCTGGAAAGAGAAATAATGAAAATAAAATGCATTTGAAATTAATTAAAATATTTTTACATAGAAAAGAGAATTGATTCCAAATATTATATCTGCTATGGTTCTTGTAGGAAGCCAACCTTGATTTAAAAAAAAATTAATTCTAGAAAAAAATTAGGATTTGTTGTACCAAAAGAGTCGATTGAATTTTGTCGCAAAATGCTAAGACAAACTTCTCCTTTTTCGTTAATATTTGGGTGCCATACTCTGGTAAGACAAGTAACTTTTGGCGGCTAAAGCAAATTCATATTTTGTCAATTAGCTAAATTTTATTAGTTAAAATCTTACATCAAAATTGTATCTTAAAAAAATTATTAAAATATTTTTAAATTGAAATTGATTTTTAAAATTTACCCTTCGGGAACATTTATAAAAAACTCAAATCGTCCTCCGTACCAAAGACTGTCTTTGTCAGGAACTAAAATGAGCTTGAATTGATGTAGAACATCAGGGTTATCGAAGTGAATGGAACAACCGACAGGTAATTGTTTTAATGTTTCGAATTCTTTCTGAAGTAGTTTTTGTCTTAGATCAACAGGTTTCTTGGCTGGCTGAGATGTGCCTTTATTTGCTTCTTGTTTTAACTTTTTCTGAAGACTAAACATTCTAATAAATAAAATGCTATTGAGAAGTTTTTTTTTAATTACTAATGATTTTTATTTTAAATTATATTGTATATTTACGCGATTGCTGTTTTTTTCGTAATAATTTTAAATTTTGCTAATCATTTCAAAAATTGCAATAAAATTTTGTGTATTTTTGCCGAGTTTAAAGAATAAAATTTTTTGTCTTTTAATTTTTTTTTTAATTTTCAAAAAATTTTGATACAACAATTTTTTTAATAATTTTAGAATCAACAAAAAATCTTTAAAAAAATTTTAAAGACTTTAAAAGATTGAACAAAAATAAATTTAAATTTTTTTTTTCTTAAAAATAATGCCCCAAATACCCATTATGGCTGAAATTTTTAAAAGAGCCACTATCATTATTATAATATTTATATTTTGCAAGATAATAGAAAGTCTTATTAAAGTTATTTTTGAGAATTTTTTTGAAAATAAAGTGATAAGAGAATTAAAAATTCTAGAGCTAAAATTTATTTTGATCCATTTTTTTCAAAGCCTAAATAATTTTCTCTTAACTAAACAAAAGTTTAATCAAATTCAAATTTCGGTCCTCTTTTAAATAAAGCAGATATGTTGGCAATCTTTATAAGTTCTGTGAGAAAAAAGTGAAAATACTGATCTGCGATTTTTGAGAGTCGACAGGGTTGATTCTTTTGAAATTAGAGACTTTTTAGCTAACTAAAATTCAAATAGCCTTTTTTTTGAAAATTTGTCTGCAGACAAGGTTTTTCTTGAGCTTAATCCATTTTTAGTAATTTTTTAATCCATTTTAGTATCGGACCTATCTTATCAAACTGAATCATATTAAAGACCGGTCAATATTACTCTAATGATTTATTATGAAAAAGACAACTATCAATGTTTTTGTAAATGTAACTAGATTTCTATGCATCTAGTTACCATTAATGTCTTCCTAGTAAGACATCTTTTCGAGCCTGCTTGCCGTAGCTTATTATTATTATTATTTAACTATTAATTAATAATTTTATTATTCGGGAATTTTAATTCTATCATAAAATTTGAAAGGAGATTAAGGTATCAGATATTCTGAATATATTTATTCAGAATAATAACTAAAATTGTACTTTGAAAATAATTTAGAGACCACAGCCTTAATTTTTATCAGTTTTGATCCGAGTTTTAGCAACCTTATATTATTTTTAAAAATTAAATTGTTATTAAACTAATCACTTGATCCCCAAAAATCTAATCCTAATCAAAGATGAATGAACACAATATTTTTATTTATTAAAATGCCTAAAATAATCCAAAAAGTCATTTTTTTTAATTTCTTGTCCATTTATCCTCTACAAGGGTAAAAAGCAATGTTCTCCTTTGAAAAAAAAATTTTCGAATTTAATTGAATAAGGCTATCATGCCTTTTTCAAAGAACTTAGTGCTTCTTTTGAGAAATTGCTTATTATCTTTAAAAATTAAAAAATTACAATACAAAATTTTACTTTCATATTAAGGGACCTAACCAATATAACAATCATTTGAATCTCAAAATTAACTTAAATAAAACAACAAATTAAAACAATAATCAAGTGGTCATTATTTGTACCCTGCAAAACATATAGAGTTACCCAAAAGAACCCTTTTGAAATATTAAAGAATTTAAAAAAAACCATACCATTCTCAAGTAAAACACAAACAAGCTTTTTTGTTCAATATGAACAAAATTTATGAAAAAATAATTTAGTTTTTTATTTTACTATTTTGATAAACAAAAATTGAGAATTATATTTTGATCTAAAAATAAAGTAAAAATAAAAAATTCGAGTAATAAAGCAATTTTTTTATTCAAAATTGTGCAAATTATTTCCAGAGAAAATTAAATTGAATAAAAAATTAAAAAACTAAATCTAAAAAAAAAAAGAATTGAATCTTTTTTTTTTGATTGATTAAATCGATTAAAAAATATTAAATTTCATTTTCTAATCTTTAGATTATAAAACTCGATAAAAAAATAGTTAAAATCTCTTTAAAGCTTTTTCATATCCAATTATTGTATTAAATTTTTGTTGACTCTACATGGCTACAACTAAAACTAGCTCAAATTTTTTCGTGGATTGTGGCAAGTGCGTATCATTAAAACAAATAACTGTTTAAGGCTTTGTATCACTAATAATATTTCCCAGCGAGTCCTTGAGTCTAACTCTTCCATTCGAATACTTGGTTTCACTTAGTCCATTTGTGTAAACCGTTTTAACACTACCATCGGGATATTCACGTTTTTTAAACTCTTTGGTGTGCACTTCCCTCTGTTTGTTCGGATATTCTATAACTTTGTCTCCATTTTTGTCCACCTTAATCAAAGTGCCGTTCGGCAGACGGGTCTCCTCGCTTCCATCAGGATAAATAAATTTACATATTTTATCCGGAAATATAATCTCTTTTTTTTTATCAACATGATGCTTTTCTATTTGACCATTGGGAAATTTAAGAATTTCCAGGCCATTCGAGTAAATAACCTGAGTTATTTGAGTCTCGGCATAAGAATATGTTTCAGTGCCGGTCTGGCGATTGACTTCTTTTCGGTCACCGTTAAAAAATTTCACTAATATTTTCATTTTGTCATCGCTCACTTCTTTCACAGTACCATTGGGAAAAATGGTCAGCAAAGTATTGTCCTCAAGAAGCTTTTCAGTGTGCTTGCCTTGGACCACTCGGACTTCTTTTACTTTTAATTTTCTATCAGTTCCAGTCACAGATGATACAACATAGTCTGACTCGGCAGCTAAAGCCTGCGATGGCGGCCTGTACAAATTAGCAGATGTATTTGGCAAATTAACCGGTAAACTACCAGATCGGTAGTTGGTATCATACTCCTCGTTTTCGATTAGATTAGTTCCGTTTGGAGAATAGTACCGAGTTTCTTTTAATTGTTCTGGGTTGAATTTTACACTTTTAACAAGATTGGGCTGTTGTGGAGAGTATGATTTATGGTTTTGGACACGAACATCGGATTTCACCGAATCAAATGAGTTGGATGTCAAAGGTGAGTTGATTGTGTGTGGATGATAGTTGTGCTGGATAATATTTGGCTGAGGTTGGTTAAAATTGTTGTTTGAATTTGTGGCCAGTGAGCTTGTGGATCCGATTGAGGATGAGGATGAAGTCGGTGAAGAGTTTGGCAGGGATTTTTCACTGGTTGTTCTCTTTAGGTTCGGATAGGTGCTTTGCTGGGATGGAAAATAGTCCGAATCGAAGTTGTTTGTGTTTATGGTCAAGTTTTTGTTTAGATTTTTTTGGCTATTTGATTTTTGAGCCGAAAAATATGAGTTTGGTGATTCGGATCTTGGTTGGTTTGACATTTTGATCAAGGACTCTATGCGCTGTTTTTCGAATAGTTGAAGTTCTTTTTTAAGCTCAAGTTTCTCCTTTTCCAATGAGTCTATTCTCTCTTTCAATCGATTATTGTTCGCTATCCATCTTGACTCTCTACTTTTCATTTCTTCAGACAAATCGATTATCTTTAAAATTTTCAAATTTTATATTTTAATCTAATTAATTTTTTTTAAATGCTGACAGTGTGACATAAATGGTTAGCTAGGCTCGAAACAAGCTTTTTTGGTAGCAATAATTTTAGGAAAATATTTTATTTTTGGTAAGTATTGGTCAACTTGATGAAAAATTTGGTGGTTTTAAAATTTATCTCAAATCGATCATCAAATTTTATAAAATCAAACTTCAATATTTTAATATTGCATTAAATTAAGCAAAATTTAAGGAACAAATTTTAAGGGACATATTTTTAATGAAAAGTAATTCTTTTATTTCTTTGCGAATTTTGACATACCACATTATAAACAGCAAGTTGGGAAGAACAAAATTATTTTGATGCACAAAAAAAATTTCAATTCATTAGAAATAATTAAATCCAGAGTGTTTTTCGAGTCAAAATTTTAAGACAATGACTATGAATTAAATTTTGAATCACTTTGATCGCATTTTTATGATAAAATTTTGCTAATATTTAATTTCAAAGTAATGGTTCTTTTTGTAAAACTAATTATTGACTAAAGGCTTCTGTAAACAAGTTTAATATTTGTTTATTTTCTTATTAAAAAATATAACATTTTCCTGAAAATAGGTTAGTTTAATTAAATAAAAAATAATTAAACTTTATTGTCCTAAAATCTGTAAAAATAAGCTTTTTAATTTTTTTGACTTTTATATTACCAAAAAACGATCTTAGATTTGTCTAAAAATTTATCAAAAAAAGTTTTCCTAATAAATTCAAAATTTTTAAATGCTTTAAATAGAACTTTCAGAAGAAAAAGGAAAAAAAAAATTTATCCAATTTATTTATTCAAATATGAATAAAGTTAAATTTTTGATAAAGTTAAAAAATTTTGAAAAATTTTATGCATTAAAAAAAGATTATTTACTTTTAATAAACTAATTAATTAGTTACAGGTATTGCAATCTTGAAATTTCACATGAGATGAGAATAAATTCTGTAAATTTAAACTTAAAAAAATAATTCCTGTTTTTAGATAGAATAAAATTTTGTTTGGCTTATTTTTCGGGTCTCCCTCATTTCCAAATATTAAAGTCTACTACCCACAATAAAAAAACTGCTCATCACATCGTTAAACTTTTAAAAACACAAAAATAAAAATAACGTAATTATTTGAATTGAGTGACTTGTCTTTAAAAAAGAGTACTCTATTTTAGTAACATTTCACTAATAAATTTAATGACATGTCACTAAATTCGGATAATTACGTTACCATTCAAAAAATTCTTTAACACAAATTAAAAAACTTTTAAAGGTTCAAATAATCTTTCTTTTACAAATTTTAAAATTATTAAAAATAGTTTCAGCTTTTAAAAAATTCAAATTAAAAATTAACTGTAAAACTTAGATGCAACTTGATCAACTCGAGAATTATACATTGAAGTTAAATTATTAACGTAATTATCCGAATTTAGTGACAGTAAGTTAATTTTTGTTAAATAATACTTCGGTTTTATTGACATTCATATTTAAAACATAATTAAATTTCCATTTTTAATCGAATTTTATAAAAGCTGAAACTTTTAATAATTTTAAAATTTGTTCACATTTAATTACATGTCATTAATAATAAAATTTTAGTACTCTATTTTAAAGAAATGTCAATAAATTCGGATATTTACGTTATTTAACTTTAAATGTAAAAAAGACTGTGATTTTTAATAATTTTCAAATTAGGATTTTTTTCCCACAAAATTTAAAAAGCTTTTTAGAAGAAGCTGAATCTGTTAATAAACAAAAGCTTGGTAGACTAAAAGATGCAGAAAAATTTCTGCTTATTAAACATTATCTTTTTTGTCAAAATTAATAAAAAAACAAGCCATGTTATTATTTATTTATTTATTCGTTTACTGTACCGAGCTTAAGCTCCTTCAGAAAAAAGTAAAAAAAAAGCCAATTTAAATATTAGAAGTGTCACTTGAACTAAAAAAAAAAGAAAGAAAAGTATTCAAGTTCAATCCAAGAATTAACTATTAATTTGTTAATATAAATCCATTTGACTTTTCGTCTCATTTTTGGTTTCCTATTCTTTTATAAAATGACAATATTTGACTTAATGTTTAATTCACTTTTTTAAAGATTCAAAATTAAACTTTTTTAGTTGATGATGTTGTTTTGTAGGTTCAAATTAAATAATTTCACTAAATCTCTCTTCCATTTTTTTAAGGTAATTACAGAGTTGTTTGAAAGTCCCAAAAAAAAGGCCAAGTCCAGAATTTTTTTTTTAAATTTGCTAGATCAGGCTTCATATCAAAAATTTATATACCCTTGGGTTG
>QEOQ01000258.1:260445-288007 GCA_010279815.1 Brachionus plicatilis | reverse complement strand
TGCACATCTCTAAGCCTGGTGATCTCCTCCTGCTTTTGCTTGTCGAACAACTTCCTATTAGTCTCGGCCAATTTGACCTCAGTGTCCAACTTTTCCTTCAGCTTGTTCAACTCGGCATTTTTCTTTTTGAACAATTCAATTTCACTCTCCAGCTGATTTATTTTCTCCCTAAGAACATTGGCATTCAAATTGCCGGCCGCACTGCCCACCTTGGGAGCCTCGGCCACACTTCTCATCTGCTCCTGCTTCATCCGCTCAAACACCTGCTGGTCTTTTTGCGCTTGCTGCTCGACCAACGCCTGTTTCCGCCTTTCCTCTTGTTCCCTGATCGACGGAAACAGCTTGTTTATAAGCTTGGAGACCGGTGCCGGCTCCTCTGCATCAAATTGGCCAGGCTGATCGCACCAAGTGGAAGAGTCATCGAACTGGACCGTTTTGGCCGGCTCGCGACTCTCAAACGAGATTTTGTACTCTCGGTAGCTGTCAAAATTTGACTCCTCATTCTCACTCTCATTGTACTTTATCCTTGTCTCAAAATTGTCCAAGTGGTCATTTCCTGAGGCCTCGTAGTTGCCACAGACATAATTTTTTCCATTTGTCAGGCCAGATAGATAGTCTGTGGAAGTGGTCAGTTTGTTGGTGCTCGATATTCGTTTTACTTTGCGCGAAAGGCCCCAACTGCCATTGCTGGTGTTGTGGTTCTTGTTGTCATTTTCAAGAGTCCGACTACTAGAGTCCAAGTCGTCCAAGTCTTGCTCGTAGTTTCGGCTCACTTTGTCCATAAATTCCTCCATGTCCGAATCATCAAAGTTAGAGTAGACATTTTTGAAGTTGTGTGTGTCCATTTGACAGCTGTCCGAGTGGAAGTTTGGCTGAGAAGACTGGTCCAAGTTTGCCTTGGGCTCGTGGGCCCCTGTCTGAAAAGAGGGATGTTCTTCGACATACTTTTCCAAATTTTCGAACTCGTTGAGCTCGGTGTCGTTGTGCCGCTGCTCATTGTAGTTATTGGACGATTGAACCAACTTGGGCTGGAAGTAGTTCGAGTCAAAGTTGTCCTGGTCTTGCTCATCTGGCTCAGCCATCTTGGTCACTAGTTTGGGCTCGGTTTTTTTGACAGCCTTGGGCTTGACAGGGGCCCCACTCTTGCTCTCAGTTTTTTTTGTCTTCTCAGCTGGCTTGGGCGCATTCTTGGACACAGTGCGCGCTCTGCCATTGCTCGCCTGCTTTGGCTTCGCATTTTGGCTGGAAGTTGTGACGCTTTTTCTATTTAGGCAAGATTTTTTGCCAGCTTGTGGAACTTTTTTGGCCTGTGGCTGGTAGCGCTTGAGGCCCTCGCCCCTTCTGAGAAAGGGCCTGGGCTTGGGGCCGAGCGACTCGGGCTCGCATTCAACTTCCTGCTCGTCCTCGAGCGAAATTTCGATCTGAGGGTCGGACTCGTCCGCCACCTGGTCGTCAATGGGGTCGGCAGTGGGCTTTTTTTTCACCTTGGACTTTTTGGATAGCTCTTGCTGCTCTTGGTCTAGCTGATCGGCTATTTTGAGTTTTTCTTCAATCAATTCTTCAAAGTTCATTTGATTAGTCGGCTTGATTCCGATCGGTAGGCTATCAATGTCCAGCATCTCTAACGCACTCAAATTTTACCTTCTTCTAAATTTAAAATTCCAATTAGACTAAAAAATTTAAAACGTGATAGTAGAATTTCAAGTCGATTTGATTCGAGTGGGTCCAGGACCATTATTTCAAATTATAATAATTTATTAGATGTAAATTGAGAGAAAATTTGAAATTTGAATGTCTGATTGAGGCGATGGGGACAGAAAATCGAACAAAAAAAAGTGTAACCAATGGCAACCAGAAATTAGAGCGGACCTAATCTTATTCTATTGAACTTGTTTCTAGACGATTGGTCTTTTGCAAATATTTGCGGCTAACAAATATCAGAAGCGACTAAATTGTCGAGTGTTTGCTCAACTTAAAGCTGTTATTATTAATAATAAGGTATTATTTTTATTTTAATTTTGTTGTGACAAACATAACGCTCATGCGTCGTCACACATAAAATTTTTCAACTAATTTACATTTTAATTAAAATCTATTTTTTAAAAAGAAAAGAACAAATTTTTGAAAAAAAAATTTTTTTTTTCTAATTTAATTTGGCGTGGACAGAAATTAAAGGCTTTATTGTTCGCAAATTATTTGAAATTAGGTTTTATCGTAGATGAATTTTTTTTTAATTTAACAAGATAAGACTTTATTTGAGTTGGCTGCGATAAAAAAAAAATTTGAATTGTTCACAATTGTCAACAAATTATTTTTGAAAAATTATCGATATTTTTAATTTAGTGGGTTAATTTAAAAGGCGAACATTTATGGCTTTTTACTAATTGCTCTTGAATTTCATTCTGAATGTGACCCTTCAATTAATTGACTTTCGAAAGACTCATTTAGAAAAAAAAAATTAAATTTAAATCATGTACAAGCTCAAAATTAAATTTTTTTAAAATTTTTCATCTCAAGTAGCTAAAGCTTCGTACAATACAGTACAATTAAAAAAAAATATTTTATTAAAAGCTAAAAATTTTGCCATAAAATTAAAATGTGAGTATAGAATTGAAAAATAAATATTCTAATATAATTCAAAGATAATTTTATGAGCTACAGAGTGAAGCTAAATGTAGTCTCACTTTGGTACCCAGCTTTTTTAAATAAACGGAATAAAAAAAAATAATAATTAAAATGAATTTAATTTTACAATAGTCTAAAATCTTCCAATTTTTAATTTTTTTATGATTTTTTTTTTTTTGAAATGGAAAAAGCAAAATCGATATTTCAGTATGAAATTAAAAGTTCGAATTTGCACTTAAATTTTTCTTATTAATTAGGTTTCCTTTAAATGATAAAATTAAAGTCTCTTGAATGTCCTATACTGAACAAATGAATTTCATGATTTGAACTTTTATAAAAAAATCAGACTTTTGTGGTCTTGATTTTTCGATCAAACATTTTAAAACTAACGATAAATTAATTTCATTTGAAAAAAAATATTTATTTTCAGAGTATTTTTTTATGTGAGCAAGTAGAAAGAATGCACGAGATTTAATTTTTTTTTTCACCAATATTTCTGAATAAAAGTTTAAATTTATGAATATTTATAACTTAATAATTTATTATTGTATGATTAATAATCAAAATAAAATTTATCATATGCTTTGTTTTTTCTAAAAAAATTTTTTAATTTTGAAATCGTCTACATATTACTCTTAAATATCAAAACAAATGTTGAGCACTGACCATCAAAAACATGTTCTGAAAACAATAAAGAAAACAAAAATTTATTGAATATTTTAAGAAAACACCTTGTCAAAGTTTTCTATGAGTGCTTAATTTTGGTCCAGATCTATTCTAAATTTCATTTTAACTTAATAGAAAAATATATCAAGGGTGGTTTAAAAGGGAATAAACTTTTTAGTAAATTTTATATGTAAACATAATTATATGGATATTTATGGTTATTTTGTTTTATTATTTGCAAATTTTTTTTATTTAAAATTAGATCCATAAAAGATTTGCGATCTTTAATTTGGTGTTTCCGGGATTTTTGAGAATTTTGGACAAATAAAAAATAGAAAATAAAAAAAAATTTAAGGCAAAAATTACAGAAAATCTGGTATTTTTTTAGTCCCAAAAAATTAAAAATTTTTGTGATCTAATTAGAAAGCCAATAAATCGAAAAAGATTTTTCTGATTTTTACTCACATATTAAATAATAAATTTGATTAAAAGTTCAGAGTGTAAAAATTGTCATAAATATTATTCACAATTTGTTTTAATATTATAGATAAAATTATTTTATCTAAAAGAATTCTGATCTTTAAAAATTTTATTATTCATTACACCAGATAAGATATTTTCGAAGTTCAAGTAAACATTTTTTCTCTGAAGATTTAACATTTTATTTTTTAATTATTATTCAATTTGATAAAAATTTAAATTATTTTAAAAGAATATTTTTTAAATTAAAATATTCGACAATTTATTAAAATTTTAGAAAAAAATTTCTTTTGATTTATGAGAGCTATAAGTTTATTTAATGAATTTAAGGATTTAAAACTGTCTTTTATTGAACTCTCTCTTTTCATTTTCTATTAAAAGTTCCATGCCTACAATACATGCTCAATAAGTGCTTACGCAATACTATTGAAGCAATTCCATTGAAGTTATTAACTTCAAATTTAAATTTAAATAATTTATATATCGAAATATGATAACTTTTAGCAAGTTAAATTATTGCTTTCGATCTTGTTATAAGAGCACCAATTACTTAACTTACAAACCAATACCATTACTTACAGTATCAGAAAATGTAGGGAAATTGAAAAAAAATATCAACTAATATTATTAGCATTGGATTTTTATGTATAGTGCTTTAAAATTAAGGAAAAAAACTTTTTTCTGATTGTTAGATAAAAATGAAAAAATTTTCGAAACCACCCGCACTCAAAATACAAAATTTTGCTCCAATTTTCAGATGTTATATTAAAAAAATGAATTGTTTTGCTTTAAAAATTTATTAAAATTTTTTTCTAATTATCTTCTTATCAAGCTATTCATTTGTTTAAAAAGCTTATATCTAACACCTCAGAAATAAAATAATTTAAAACATGTCTAATAAAATTTTTCATACTTGGACTTTAAATTTTCAAAAAAGAATTAAATGACATGACCAGACTGCTTATTATTTTCAGCCTTGAGCCTTTTGCTACGCAACCATTAAAAAAATATGATTATGAAAATTCAACAAAACAAGTTGTTAGCAGTAGAACGTCCGGTTAAAAAATAAACCACTTTTTGAACAAATGAGTTGATTATTAATTTTTTTCAATTAATTGGGACCCCAAGAATATTTATTTAGAGTCGCTATTTGTTTATAAATTTCGCTTTTATATCCAAAATATATAAGCTAGATCTAATTCAAAAAATATTTGGATAAAGAAAAACTAATTAAATCAATCTTAATTTATTGGGTTATTTCATTTTCTATTTTTTTATTATTGTCGTTTTTCCAAATTTTAATTATTTTTTGAATTATCTAAAAATTAAAATCATTTAATGAAAAGATATAAAGAATATTTATTTTTTTTATTAATATTCTAAGTGATATTTTATATTCCATTACTTTGGGCATGATTTGACTTAGACTCAATAAACCTTAAGTGGCATGCATTTCATTAAGACAATAAAATTTAAATGTTAAAAAGTAAAGTTTATTTTCAAATTGAAAGAGGCATTTTCAAATATAATATACAAAACCGAAAATTACCAAATAAATAAACAAAAACTAAAGTGTGTTTCATACACGAACTTCAAATCAATATTCTTTACATTTTGAAAAAATTATTAAGTAGATCAAAATAATAAATATTGAAAGATATTTTTATTTGATACCATATCATTCCAGCTGCTCCTTTTTGAATAGATTTCGTAAAAACTTTCTTTTAAAATGTATACATTAGACTCTAATTATGCATTTTCCAACAAAATTTTGTTACCTAATATCATAAAATTGTTTTATATTTAGATAGCTAAGCTTTAATTAGCTAAAATCTCCTCAGTAAACATTTCAAAAGTGCTAAAATACTGACTTAAGGCTATAAATGATTAACTACTTAACTGCGGCCGCCATCAATAGAGTAACAATTTATTATTTTTTAATTTTAAAATTTATTTAAATAATTTTTTAAAAAGAAACCTAGAATTTCAAAATTGAACATTCAAAAACTGATCATAAATGCAGCTATGCTAGTTTCGATGTTCGGTTTAAGTATATCAGTTGTTAGCACTGGAAAATTGATGACCAACAACCAATTGAAGCATAAACAATTTTAAAATGGAACATAAATAGACAATCATTTTATTTGACTTAAACAAGAATAAGTCATTTGAATAAAAGCATAAAAAAACTTTAATTTAGGCATAAATCTAATCCTTTTGTTTTGAAGCAAAAGGAATTTTTTGTGTACTTGATCTGAGGTGATTTTGTTCAGCTAGATCTTTATAAGATTTTTAATTAGTTCAAAAATGAATTTTTTAATAAAATATTTAAGCAAATTTTTGTCGAAAATTTTTTGTCTTTTTGGCCAAAATTTGCTCTTAATCAATGAGCTCTGACATTTGGTCATTTTTAATGCAATATCAACTCGGCTAACTCCGAATTATGGCAACAACAAAAAAAAAGTTCACTAAATTTTTTAATAGAATTTAAAATGACTAACTCACAGAACGACTCAGGTTCAGAAGCAGAAATATCAGAACAATTCGAACTACCTCAGAAAAAATTTTACAGACAAAGAGCCCATTCGAATCCTTTAAATGATCACTCATTTGATTAGTAAATATTTTTCTCTCCAATTACCACTAAAAACAAGTCATTTCCACGATGATTTGATTTTTTTTAATAAAAAATTTTTTATAACATTCTCATACATTAATCTCAAGTCCAACATGTCCTGAAGGTATGGACTGGAGCTTGTACTACAACTTTGATAAATTAAATGAAACAAGTGCGAAAGAAATTCAATTTGCCGACATAGGTTGTGGATATGGTGGATTGCTTTTAGAATTAAGTTCAATATATCCAAACAAGCTGAGTCTTGGAATGGAAATCCGAGTTAAAGTGTCAGATTATGTACAAGACAGAATAAAAGCTTTGAGAGCTAAGAATCCTGAAAAATTTCAAAATATAGCTTGCATTCGATCGAATGCGATGAAATATTTGCCAAATTTTTTTAAAAAAGGACAAGTAATTAAACTTAATAGACTAATTTAGATAAGCCAAAGCAAGTGGTTTCTATGGTTACCCATTTGGCTATCTTACAAAAAAACATAAAATTTATTTATTTTTTTAAGCTTGAAAAAATATTTTTTCTATACCCAGACCCCCATTTCAAAAAGTCTAAGTATAAGTGGAGAATTGTGAACTACCAATTATTGGCTGAATATGCTTATGTTTTGAAAGAAGGAGTTGGTTTTCTGGAATTTTTCGCTGATTTTCACAATTCTAATCATTTTGTTAGGGTATTGTCTACACTGTGACTGATGTAGAGGATCTGCATAATTGGTTTGTTAAACACTTTGAGGAATTTCCTTTGTTTGAACGAATGCAAGAAAGCGAATACGTAAGAAAGTTAATTTCCAAAAATTTGATTATTTATTTTTATTGATTAAGGCAACTGATCCTATTGTTCCTAAGTTGTTCGATAGTTCCGAAGTATTTTTTTATTCTTGATTTTAAGTGATATTTCTTATGTTTGATTTTAAAGGAAGGAAAAAAAGTGGTGAGAAATAAGGGAAAGCATTTCTTGGCCATTTTCCGAAGAGTCAATGACTCCTTTTCAATATCTTCATCATAATTAAAATTGAATTGACTGTTTTGTTTTTTTTTTCTAAATGATTATCAATAAAAAAATTTAACTTCTCATTTTTATATTTAGATTTTGTTTGATTTTATCTGGTCCAGATGCCAGAGTTAAAAGCTAAAAACGAAAAAGCATTGTACAAATACACTCAGCTGATGAAAAATATCATCAACATTCAAGGTATCAGTAATAATTTTCATTTCAGTAAAAAAATTGGCTAAGTTTTAGCCAAAAATTAGAAATTATTTTTTTCTATGTTTAAAAAGGGGGTTGTGAAATTTGGTACAATAAACAAAAACAAAATATTAAAAATCTCAAAGCTCAAGTTCTGAAGGACCATAACATGTTCTGTAAATTGAAGCAACTGATACATCCTTTGTACCACCAATATACTGATCCTGCAAAACTCTGCAATAAATCTGCAAAACTCAGAAAATTGTAAATTTGGGATATAACATTATATTAAAAATCAAATTCAACTTTAAGTGGTGGTACAAAGGATGTTTCAGTTGCTACAATTTACAGAACATGTTTTAGTCGGTCCAAATTAAAGTTCTGGCGTTTATTATATTTTGTTTTTGTTTTTTGTACTAAAATTCACAATGTTCTGAATTTTGCAGAATTTTGAAGAATCAGTATACTGGTGGTTTAAAGGATATATCAGTTGCTACAATTTACGGAACATGTTTTTGTCCTTCAGAACTTAAGCTTTGGCACTTTTAATATTCTTTTTTTGATTTTTGAACCAAAATTCACAAAGCCTTAAAAAAAAATTTTTTTTTTTTATTTTCTTATTATAAATGTTTGAAATACGATATCTAAATTTTAAAATTTTACATTCTAAAAAATTAAATAAATCAAGAAAAAATTTTCTCGATCTTTTTTAAAAAAAATGATGATAATTCGGTAGATTGATAATTTTTGATTAATCCCACCTAATTGCTAAGGCAGTTATGGTGTTTGGCTTTGTTAGACATGAATTGGCAAATAAAAGAAAAATCTTTCAATAAATTTTTTGTTATTGTTTTTTCTTATAGCTTATAGTTTATAGAATCAAAAAAAGTTGTCGATTTCACTGAACGTTTTAAAGTTTTTTGAATTTTTGTTTGATTTATGTTTTAAATTTCAATGTCTAGTTTAAAATGAAAAACAAATTTTTATTTAATTGTGAAATTTTAAAATGTTATTTGAAATATTATTAATTTTTTTTTTTACTTTATAAAATTTTTAAGTAAAGTCGATTATAAAATCAATTTTATATAATTTTAATCTTCAAAATGCTTATTAAATTTAAAATAATTTTCTTTAAAGATTAATAGAGATTGATTTTTTGCATTAGAGTTTTATAAAATTTATATTTTGATTACCACAAAAAATATTAAAAACGAACTAAACTGATTAATTTTATTAGTAACAACATAAAAAACAATATAAATTTTTTCCAGAATTATTTTTGTTTATTTTTAAATTATCAATTCTAGTTTGTGACGAGTAAAGTTCATTTCATAGAAAAAAAAGTCATAATCGGAATCAGCTACTGCCAAATGGCGGTGATAGGCCTAGACAATTTACATCATAGGTGTGGCAACTACTGCTACTACTAGTATAAAATAAGAAAAATCATAGAAAATTTATAATTCACTAATTTTCTTTCATTTGGTTCTTATTTTGTTTTTTAAGATTCTATGAAATTTGCTTTCCATTAAATTTTTTGAATATTTTTTTCTATGATTTAATACACCACTTTTTCAAAATAAATTTGTGACGATGAATCATAATTTGGTCCTAAATGATTCAATTGTCACAATTAAAATTTCATCCATTTAATTATATAAAATATTTTGTAATTTAAAAGTAAATTAATAAAAAGCATGGCAAATTGAAGCTTCAGATCAAATTTTAAGATCAAAACGATCATTTAAAATTTTAAACTTTATTAATCTAATGATTTTGAAAAATTTTTTAAAAATAAATACTAAACATATCTAGACATGTTGTGTCTAGTAATGGTTAATTATCGAATTAACATCGAAAGGATTGATCACTAATTTATTTAACAAAAACAATCAATAATTTAAATAATTCAGGTTAAGTTAATCCAGAAATTTAAATTCATCTTTTACTTTTTAAATTCATTCATTCAAACTAAAATAACTACTTTCCACTTAAACAAATTATAAATTTTAAAACATTTAATTTTTTTGTCTTTAAAAGTTTTTATTAAAATCAATTAAAAAATTTAAACCTATGAAAGAGACATTTTAAAATTTTATAAACTTGACATGTTATGTCTCTTTTGTTAAAAAAAAATAAAACATTTTATATTTTGATCTTTTGATCTTGATCTCAAACTTCAATTTACCAAAAGCATTGATGGTTAACTTGATTTTTTCTTCTGAAAATATCGTATCAAAATTAGAGATCATTTAACAATGGTTTTTTTATTAATGTGTTTGAAAAAAAAAATAATTATTTAACTAGAAAGGAAAGGAAAGATAGAAAATGAAGGCAAAAAATCTGTTCCAAAGGCGTCCATTAAATCTGTCAAAGATGGAAAAAAAAGTGTAATTGCATCCTTGAAAACCAATTGCTCAAATCGAAGTAAAAAACCACCGATTACAAGAAAGCCAAGTTCAGTGTCTAATCTTAATCCGTTGAGAACTATTCTTAAAAATTCGCAGAGTAATGATAACTTAAAAAGAGTCGGCCGTGAGCCCACAAACACTAGGCCAATAAATCATGTGGATAATTTTAGGTCGCGTTCAGCCGATTTTTCCTCTTTTCAAAAGTATTCCGTGCAAAAAAGCATCGATTGGAATAATCTAAAAGACTTAATTGATTTACACTTGAATGAGTTTTCAAGCAAAGATAAGACCATCAAGCCTTGTATTCAAACAGAACTTGAAGTTAAACTAAACGAAATGAAACGAGAAATTGATGATCTCAAGCAAACAATACGCAACCAAGAATTTAAACCACATAAAAAACCTGAAACTCAAGCCATAGATTCAGAGTTGAGCCATGGTTTGAATTGCATAATTTCAAACTATTCAGAAAAATTGGCTAACATCAATCAACAAATTGTAAATATGAAAAATAAAAAAGGCTCAGAAAATGTTTCACAACAAGCACCATATTATAAAAATATAAAATTTTCACATGATTATTTGGACCAAGTTGAATCGGAGTTAAAAGAATACAAAGTTAAATGTAACCACTTGGAACTTGAGCTGGATAGCAAGAATAAGCAAATTGAGGAATACAGTGCTTTGTTTAAGTAAGATCTAATTTTAAAGTAAACTTTTTATTTAATTAATGGAGTTTATTAGAGAAATAAGTGAAAATGTGAGTGGGCTGATAATGGAAATGGAAAATAAAGGAAAAGAAACAACAAGCGAATCCATGTCGGTAAATGTGACCGAATCGAAAAGTATAAACAATCTTTTGATTAACTTGGCAAAATTTGAAAAAGCATTAAAGCCGGAAAATGGACTTGACCGCGCAAAGAAAAAAACTAAAGATTTGTCCACCACTGACACCTTGATTGACGCTGATTCATCATTTGCTGATTTTGCAGAGTCTCTTAAAAGAGCTAATTTCAACTCGCGTGGTTTTAATAATCAGTTGAACTTGATCAATAATTTGAATGAAAACCAAGTCTTGAGACCATTTACAGAAAACGATCTATTGAAGAAGCAAAAAAAAAATTTTTTCTGCGCCAAATCAGTGGTGACTAATTTAAAAAATCAGTTTAATGATTTGTATGCTGATGAAGACGACGAGGAGAAAATTGTCTTTAACATGGAAGATTTAAGTATCACTACAATTCAAACTTCGGGCAACACTACCGAAACTGTTGAATCGATGCCTCCTCTAAAAAACGATCAAGACGACGAGTTTCAAAAAGATCTTGATATTTTGGATCAAAAAATTTTAAAGGTCAAAAAAATGATTGACTCCATGAAAAATACTTAATCTTTAAAATTTAAATAACTTTTTTCCAAGCAGTTTTTAATTTAATTTAAATTTTATCAGAGTTGTTTAAAAGTCTAAAAAAAAGTCCAAGGCCAGACTTTTTTTTTAAATTTGCTAGATCAGGCTTCATATCAAAAAATTTATATACTCTTTGGTTGTCTAATGCAATAGATTTGCCATATATCAGAATTTTGTTCCAATTTTAGCATAAATTTCTTCTTCAGTATTCAAAATTTTAAAGCCTGGACTTTTGAATGAAAATTAAAAAAAAAGTCCGGATTGTGAATGAACTTTTAAAAAAAAAATTAAAGTCTTTGAAAAAAAAAAGTCCGGACTTGGACCTGACTTGAGACTTGTGACTTTTAAACAACTCTGAATTTTATCACTCCGATTTAGATATTTTTCAATTTTAAAATAAAATTTTTTCATCAGATATTTTTATTTCAGGTCTTTTATAAAATTAAAACATCGATAACGGGCGTCCAAAAATATTTAATATTTGTCCTTTTTTTATATCCATTATTGTTTTTTTAAATATTCAAACTGGTCGGCTAAGTCCTAAAAAGGCAAATAAAAGAAAATAGCATTTGATCAACTTATCCGATAATTGGTCAAAAAATGAATATTTTAAATATTTTTTTTTTATTTTTAAAAAAAATTTAGCAAATAATTTTGAAGAGTGATTGCTCCTAAATTATTTATTATTTATATGTTTGTCTGTATCGAGCTAAAGCTCCTTCAGATTTTTATATAAAAAAAAGATAAAAGTTAAATAAAATAAATATAAAGTAACGGAAAATTACTTTATATTAATTTTATATAAAAAAGATGTGTTGAAAAAGAGAGTTTATTCATTATTTTTTTCATTAAATTATTTATTATTGGTTTAAAAAAAAAACTCACAGAAAAAGAACTAATTTTCACGTAAAAAAATTATTTATCATAAAAACGAATAAATTATCACATAAATGTTTAATGCGTCTTATGAATATTTTTAGAATCCTATAAAAATGTAGCTTGTCATATAAATGTATTATCAGTCATAACGATAAATTAATTTTATTTTTCTAAATTGATTGTAACATTAAAATGTTAATCATCTCAGTTAGAAATGATTATATTAAAAATGTTTAGATTTACTATGAATCAAGCACTTATTGAAAGCATAGATTTAAAAAAGTTTAATTAATTCTAAACTTTAAAATACAATGAACCCACTACAATCAAAAGAAAATTACACTGAATATCCAGAATGTAAGGAACTGATGGAGGCGAGAGCAAAACTAAAAGCTAAAGAAATTGATGAATGCCGATGGGCAAAGTAGAACGAGCATTTGTCAAATATTTTGACAATAAGAACATATTACTACACTCTCTCAAATGACTCAAATGTCCCAATAACTTTGTGATAGTTAATATTTCCTTGTGACATTTAATATTTTATTTAGCTACTTTATTAATATTTTTTAATGACATTTATTTTCTAAGACAAATAAATATATATGAATGTGACAGTTTTATTTATTTAATGTAACATTTAATATATTGTTGTGACATCTTAATGTATTACATTAAAATTTTTTTTATTTGTAAAAGGAAATCATTTTCTTTTACAAATAAAAAAAAATTAAATTGACCGCCTACTTTGCTGTCAAATTTTGTACGGCGAAGCTGGCCAGCAAAATGAATTTTTGGGTGGTTTCAATCGAGGCCAATCGTGGTTCCAATGATTTAAAGATAAAACAAAAACTGTAATAAATAATTAACTAGGTATAAATAAGAAATAGGGATACCACAAAAGCTAAAAAACAAACGATAATAAAATATACTTTAAAAAATACTGCAATATAATTCACCATAATTTGTTACCATTTTTATCTAAAATAATTTTTCAAATGCAAAAAAAAATGAAAAAAATAAGCATCAATAAGATTTAAATTGATTATTGATTTGATTACAAAAAAAAATAAAATAAAATATTTTCTAAATGAATATATGTCTGTATGAAATTTTATTTTATTTTGAATTTCTTTGTGAAAATCAGCTAAATTATAATTGAATTTTGTTAATTTTTGGAAAATTAAGCTTTTATTTAAAAAAAGACTAAGATAACAAGAGCTTACTATGCTAAACAGAATACTTATGAAATGAATTTTCTTTCGATTTAACATCATTAAGATATTTCATTATTATTTAAAATATTTCAAAATAATTGATTTCTTTATTTTATTTTATTCTCTACTCTAAAAGTCAAAATTTAACTTGAACCTGATTTTTAAAATTAAAAACCTGACTTAAAGCTAATATCTGATGACACCTTTAATATCAGAGATCAAGTTAAAAGACAAGTTGTCTTCTTCACGACTTTTTCTTAGCGTTTAATTAATCATTTTTTTAAACTTTGATTTACAACAATATTCGCTGCCTAAGCTAAGCTATCATTGTTGATTAGTTGAATTGAGAAGTTCACTACTCACTGGCAATCCAGAAGATATCAAAGAAGAAGGCATTTTTCCTGATATTATTTAAAAAGTTAATTTTAAACATAATCAATTGATTCAAAATTAAGCCTTATTATTTGTTTTTTAACAATTGAATATTAACTTTTCAACTTTTAATTGCAAGGCAGTTATTATACGCGCATTCAGTTTAGATATCATAAATTTTTAAATGAAATATTACAATTTATAAAATCGTTAGCACAAATATTAGATAAATGTACAGAAATTATAAAATTCACAAAAATATAAATTATCTCTTAATTAAATAAAAAATACCTTTTAGTCGTAGTAAAATGAAATTTACATTAATTTTAGAATGTCAAGTGCAAGTATTTTAGAAAAAAATTTAATGACACACTCTAGGATGCCGAAGCTTTGGCAAAAATCAAAAGAAGCCGGTAAAATGATTAAGCGAAGATACGTGACTTGTGGGAAAAAATAATTTTTTGGATTATAGTACTTTTATTCGATTAAAAAAATTATATTTTAATTTTTTTTTGTAGTTTAAAAAATTATTTTTGTGGTAAAATAAAAATAAAATAGTCTTTTTTATTAAATTTATGGCAAAAAAACAAGTATAAAAGAAAAAAAACACTTAAAAAACAGCAAAAAACGTGAAAAATAAAGAATATAAAAATTAGTCCGAGTGCATTCTTATATTATTTGTTTATTTGTTTTCTTTACCGAGCTTGAGCTAGTATTGATTAATCTTAGTGGTGACTTAATTTAACTAAAAAAAAATATTTATATTAATGATTAGAAATTTAAAATTATTACATTAAAAAAAAAATAAATAATTATTTCATAAATAAATTTAATAAATATATTTCACAAAAAAATACTAACGCCAGAATATTACAGCAGTCAGGAGGAAACTGATGTTGAGACGGAGAAAACAGTTCATGAATCTCAAGAGAAAACAAGAAAATCCCCCATTCGGAAAATTGTTCAAAAATTTTAAAAAACTGAGCTGTTATCTGACGGAATCGTTAAGGCAAATTCTATTATTAATATTCTTGGAAAAAAATGTTAAGGTACCCAAAAAAATACAGCTAAATAATTAAATAACAGAGTGAAAGAAAAAAAAATATTGTAGCTATAGTTTAAGTCTAGGTGAACTTGAAGATTGGTGTAATAATCATTCTAAAATTCCCGAAAATTAGAATGAAGTTTTTGTGATTAACTATAGGATTGGTTGAAAGCTTTCCAAAATATCAACTATATCTATCAATATCAATTCAATATCAATTACTTTTAAAAAAGTTGAAAAAAAACATTGAAACTAATTCATTCTCAAAGAATTTTTTGATTATTTTTTTAATAATGGATTAATTTGCATTCAGGATGGTTTGAATTTTTTTATTTTTATTAAATATGTAATTGAGGGGAAAGCCCCAGGGTTCGTCCGAATGGCGCAAGCCTTCGTTTAAACCCTCTAGTTTGAAAAGTTTTTAGGTTTTTACAAAATTAGATTAAGTTAAAAGTTGAATTAATGGATGGTTTGAAGGTGCACATTTATTTGTTCCTAGTACAAAAAGTGCATTAGAAGCTCCTAATAGATTTATTAAAGATCAAAAAACATTTCGAAATAGGTTACCTTTAAGCCAGTTCCTACAGTTAGAAATTGATATTTTACCCAAAAATAATTTTTATAATACTCAATAACAGTTTTTATAATACATAATAATAATTTTTATAATACTTAATAATAATTTTTATGTTCCCAGTTATTGTTTCTTTTTCAATAATTTTGACAATAAATAAATAGCCAAAAAATATTTATTTTTAAATAATTAATATAAATACCGATTTGATAATAGACAACAAATTATTTTCGTAGTAAAAATAATTAAATTAGTAGCAAAAAAATATAAATAATTGCAAAAATTAATTAGTTAAAGTAGCAAAATAAATTTATCAGAAGTAAAAAAAATAAAAAAATAGTTAATTATTATATCAAATATTTATTAATAAAAAAAATTCACACATTACTAAGAAATGTTTTTTAGTGTTATTTTATGGATTTTTTTCTAGGACGGCCTATTTTTATCGGAGCTAAATTTGACGATGTTGTTGGCTTTACAATAGTTTGAATTACAATAGTATCCTCTTCACTTCTTTGTGCTACGAAAATTGATGTAGATGAAGATTCAGTATCGCTCATTTTTAGTTTATAAATTTTCAGATTTGAATATTTTAAATTCAAAATTTTTAACTTATGGTAAAACAAAAAGTTTGAATTTTTTTTAAATGCCTGATCAAAATAAAAAGTAAAATTTTATCATTTGCTAAGTTATAATACAAATTACAATAGTCACATATGCACACATCTCATGTAAATAATATTTAATAATAATAATAAGGTTCACGAAATTCAAAACTTTAGTGCTATCTGAATTTCACATTTTTGACTCAAAATTCGTAATCTACGCCCTCAAAAACCTCAGAAAAAAGATTTTTTTGAAGGGGGCAAAAAAAAAATTTTCTGCACCCAGGGTTCCAAAAAAAGCAAACCTTTTGAAAAGTTGTTGTTCTTTAAGACTCAAAATCTCAAAGATAAAACTTAAAAATATTAAAAAACTATATATATTCTGAAAGAGTATAAAATTCTCTACAAGCTAATGTAATTTAGAAAAAAAAAAAAAGGGTGTGGCGGTTTTTGTTGGCTAAAAAATGGAAAAAAGTGTCTTTTTTCTGGTTTAAATCGTATCTCCTCTGAGGGATCAATTATGACCCGATTTATTTTTTTTTTAAAAAAATCTAGACAAAATTCTGAACAAATCTATGGTTTTAATTTTTTATTTTATTGCTTTATTTCTCTTAAAAAATCTCTTTAAATCATGTGATTTTTAACAAATTTGTATTCTTTTAATAGAATTTTTAGATTAAACCAAAGAATTCGATATTTTTAGGTGCTCAGCTACTGTTTTTTTCAATTTTCCTGAAAAATATGCTTTTAGAACCTGACCGTATGTCGCACCATTGAGCAAGAACAAATCAGACATTTCCAAGAATGATGGAAGTTTTAGCCGAAGCAAAAGTAAAGTATTTGGGTTCTGAGCTTTCAAAAAAAATTTATTAGACGATTTTGGCGGTGTTTAGTAGGATACAATAATGGTGCGACATACGGTCAGGTTCTAAAAGCATATTTTTCAGGAAAATTGAAAAAAACAGTAGCTGAGCACCTAAAAATATCGAATTCTTTGGTTTAATCTAAAAATTCTATTAAAAGAATACAAATTTGTTAAAAATCACATGATTTAAAGAGATTTTTTAAGAGAAATAAAGCAATAAAATAAAAAATTAAAACCATAGATTTGTTCAGAATTTTGTCTAGATTTTTTTAAAAAAAAAATAAATCGGGTCATAATTGATCCCTCAGAGGAGATACGATTTAAACCAGAAAAAAGACACTTTTTTCCATTTTTTAGCCAACAAAAACCGCCACACCCTTTTTTTTTTTTTCTAAATTACATTAGCTTGTAGAGAATTTTATACTCTTTCAGAATATATATAGTTTTTTAATATTTTTAAGTTTTATCTTTGAGATTTTGAGTCTTAAAGAACAACAACTTTTCAAAAGGTTTGCTTTTTTTGGAACCCTGGGTGCAGAAAATTTTTTTTTTGCCCCCTTCAAAAAAATCTTTTTTCTGAGGTTTTTGAGGGCGTAGATTACGAATTTTGAGTCAAAAATGTGAAATTCAGATAGCACTAAAGTTTTGAATTTCGTGAACCTTAATAATAATAATATATATAAGCTACAGCCAGACTAGCTTGCGGAGGTGGCCTACTAAGAGGTCACCTATGGTAGCTCCTTGCGCATAACACTGACAGAAGAAATACAGTTTGATTTTTAAGTCAAAATGAGAGTTAAGATTACAGATAGAAAAAGCTGGAGAATATGGAAAATTTTTTTTGATTTTAAATAAAAACAATTTACAAATAGTTTGATAGATTTTATTTAATAACTTTTCATTGTTCAAGCTTAACTCAATAATATACAATTAGATCAAAACTAGTTTTAAAAAATGATAAAAAAAAAATATACATAACTTATAAATCAATGATTAATAAAGCCAACAAAAAAGGATTTGTTTAAAAAATTTTTTTTTGTCACATGGACCCTTTAGACCTTTAGCCATTTCGATCTAACTTGGTTTGATAAAACTCTGACTGGGAATATTCATCAAAACAATTGGCTGCATTTGATTTTGAATCTGACCATTCATTTGAATGATGGATGCCGGCTGTATATGAGCTGGCTGACAGTAATAGTACACCAATGGAGCTGCATTAGCTATGAAAGTATTGGGCACAAAATTTTGTGCTGGCAACACAATCGGTTTATTCTCGACTGTACTTTTTCCAGGAGCTTCGTTGACCACTTGGCTCTTATTTTCATTTTCTGCGCTTTTAGTGCCATTTAGTTGCGAGCCATTTGTGTTGCCATTTTCTCCTACAGTACCTTTTTCCGATTTACTCTCTGCCGAATCTTCATCGGACCATGGCCGCTTGATAATCGGCTTTGCTTTTTTAGCAGGCACCTCATCACCACACTCTTCTTGGTCACTTGGCCACGCTTTTTTAATCTTCGATTTCGGACTCTCTTCTTTAGCGCCTTCCTCACCACTACTCTCACAATAGTTTCTTCTCTTCGATTTGGTTCTAGCTGAGCGCACCTTTGCTTTACAATTATCTAAATTTTCAAGATCAGAAATTGTTTCCGATTCATCATCTCCCAATTCTCGGTAAACTCTGCGTTTACGGCGGCTATACCGCTGATTGTACTCCTCTTCATCGCTGAATCTGGCCTCTTCTTCCTCCTCTTCTGTTTCTTCAACTTGGCTCTCACTATCGTCACAGTATTTGGACCTAGTCTTTCTTTTCTTGGCATTTTTGGCCTTTTTTCCATTAGCTCTTTCATTTCTTCGCTTTTTTCTTCCGCCTGACTTAAAATCTTCATCGGACTCCTCGGCCTCCCCTTCGCTCACCTCCTCACTCTCGCTTTTATACCTTGGCCTGGCTACTTTGGCCTTGTACTCGGAACTGTTGGACCCTGTGTCCGACTCGGCCTCAGAGTTAACCGAGTCAAAGTGCTCGTTTAGCCTAGTGGATCTTCTGGTGGCCCTGGCAGGCCTTGGCTCGCCAATGTCCTCCTCTGGCTCTTCACCGCACGCCTGATTGATGGACTTGTCAAAATCCTCAAATGTGTATTTGACTCTTGACTTGAGGCGACACGATCTCGGTCCCTCCAAAACTGTTTCTTCAAAAATGCTCTTTTTGGGCTTTTCCTGCTGCTTTATTTTTCTGCCTGCATTCGAGCTGAACAAATTGTCCAAATAGGTGGATATGTCGGTGTAGGATCTTTTCTGATTTTGTTTTTCTTTTAGACTAGCCTCGTGGACTTGACGATTGTGGTGTTCAATGAGGCTTATTTTTTGCTGCAGATAGCGGATGAGCTGGTCATGTGCACACACTTGGCAAAACCAGTCGCCTTCAGGTATTTCTAGCAGCGGTGGCTTGACGCAGCCAATGTGGTATGGCGCGTCACAGCCGTCGCACAATATCAATATTTGTTTTGACTTTACTTTTTGGCATTTCACACAAGCCGACTCTTGGTCGGACTCGTCGCTGATTGTCGACCCACTCTCGTACTCCAACAAATTGGGCTTTTTTTTGTGTCCACTCTTTTTTTTGGCCAAAGTTGGAGCTTTTTTTTTGGACGGACTTGGCGCGAACTCTTCGTCATCGTCCTCTTCTTCAATGTCCTCGTCGTCCAGCTCGTCTTCAATGTATTCAACACAAGCTGCACTCTTTTTCTTTGGTGACTTTTTTTTGGACGCCTTTTGGTTTGATTTTTTGACAGATTTTGGTGTCGATTTGGCAGTTGTCTTAGTCGTGGGCGTCAACTTGAGCTGGTCTGTTTGCTGCATTTTTCTAACACTTGAACGTGTTGATTTTCGTAAAGCTATAGGCTCAACTTCAATTTCATCATCGATTTCAGGCTCATTTTCTTCACATATTTCTTTCTCAATTTTTGTTTCTTGTTTGTAACTTTGGACCGGCTCATTCTCCATTTTGTTCTCAGACTTTGGCTCCAACTCTTCTTCTTTCTTCTCATTTAGAGGCTCGTCTTTGATTTCTTCTTTAATTTTTTCATCGTCCTCAGTCTCTTTTTTAACTTCTTCCTTTATTGCCTTAGTTTCTTCATTCTCAATTTTGATCTCCCTATTGTCTTCATCCTTTACCAAAGCATTGTCCTGGGTCTCGGCTTTAGTTCCACTTTGGACACCGCTTTCATTCGAATGCTCATTTTGTTCAGCTTCTTTTTTGTATTTTTCTTGGTACCTTTTCGCTATGGAACAAAATAAGTCAAGCATTTTATGCCAAATATTTGCTCAACTCTTACAGGATCTTAATTTTTCCAATGCTGGCTCTGTGGACAATTGTTCCACTAGTAATTTGAGGTCATTTAGATTTCTGGAAGTAAAAAGTTTTTTTTTTAAATTTAAAATATAAAAATTGTCCAAAATTTGCTTTCAATTTACTTTGCTACAAGCTTCCATGAAGTAAGGTCTTCGTTAATTTCTCGGTGATTGATGCTGAAAACGCGAACCGAACACTCCGAGTCCATGTAGACAAAGTACCACAGTCCATTTAGATCTTTACCGCTTGGCTCTGTTCGAAGCAAATTTTGGTCAGGCGTTTGTTCGGCTATGATTTGCTTTAATTTTTGGTTCTCGTCAAATTGGCTCTCTAGTAAATTCTTTGGAGAAAAAATAAAAATTCTATTAAAATTAAATCAAAATTTTTTTTCAAAATTTAGTTCAATTTATGCAAAAAAATAATTTTAAATATTTTTTTTACTAAAAAAAAAGGATTTAATTTTTTTAATTATAAAAAATTGAAATCGCTTCAATAATAAATTCAATTTTTACTATATTTTTGTTACCTTAATTATTGTTACTTTGCTTTCTATTTTTAATTTGGCATATCCGCTTTTTTCAATTTCGAGTGCGTCATCGTGTGAAAATCGATTAGTAAACTTGATTAAAAAAATTTTTTTTTTTTTAGAAAAAAAAGCCTAGAATTAAAAAAATTAAAATTTTACTTTGGTCATATAATAATCAAATTTTTCTTTTCTCACATATTTGCCAAAGCTCAAATTTCTCAACAGATTGAGAAAAATGTCGCTCAAATTCTTGTTTACTAAAAAAAAATTTATTTTAAAAAAACCAAAAGCCAAAAGTCATGTGACTCATAACTCACGGCTTCTTATATTGATGATATTTTGTTCAAACTGGTCAAATTTAATTTCCTTGAAGCTAAAATGTTTGCCAAACTTGTCAATAAAAGCCAACACGATGCCATAGTTGATGTCACTGTGGAGAATTTCGAGGTTTTTTGCATTTATTTCTGAATCATCGTATTTTTCCTCTTCGACTTCTTCGCCAGCGTCCTTTTGTTCGTCTTTGGATTCGTTTTCTTGGGAAAGTTGAGAGCTCTCATCAAGCTGGGTACTGGTTTCATCCCTATTAGTACCTTCTTGACTATATTCGCTCTTTTTCTCCGAGTCTTGGCTATTTTCACCTTCATTGAAAACATCGTTTAATTTGCCGTTCTCTTCCATTTTAAAACTAGCTATTAGAATTTGTCCTAACTTTTTTAATGAAGAGTATTATTCAAATCAAATATGGGAATATCTGATAAATATAATGTTAAATTATATCGAAATAAACAATTTTATTTTAAAAAGTCTGTGAGAAAAATGCAAATAGTGTGCATAATTTTTATTGCATAGGCAAAATAGTTACTTCAAAAATGTCTTCAAAAATAGAATTGAATTTAATTCATATGCAAAGTAAATTTTTTAAATATTAAAATTATATTTATAGGAAAAAAATAAATCTCGAATAATATTATAGTAATATTATAAGACATTCACGAAGTCGAGTCTGTATGATCCGACAATATTTTTAGCGAAACTTTGGCTAAAAAATTTAAAAACAATTTAAAATAAGATTTATTGAGAAATTTTATAATTTTTTACGAAATTAATTTTTTTTAGATTTTAATAATCTTAAAATGTTCGAGCTTCACGATAGTTTGAAAAGCTTAAAAATTAATCATTTAGACGAGAACTAAAGTTTAAAAATATTAATTTTGAATCTTAAAAAAATTAGATTTTATCTCTTAAAAATGAATCAACAATGTTGTCAATGAACCACTCATCTGAAAATTTTAAATGATCACTATTGATTGTTAGTCTGAACAGTCTTCCTTCTCTATCTAAAGTTTGCAGACCAAGAGTATCCTAAAACAATTGTGAAAATTTATTTTTTTTTATTTTTTTAAATTTTACATTAAGATACAAAGGCGATTGTTCCATTTCATAAATTTCTTTGCTTTGACCAGGTTTATAAAATCCAAACCACTTAAAAATTATTTAAAAAGATTTAATTTTTAATTATTGTCTAAAATTTACCTCACTTTCTCTTGGAATTACCATTGAATCTTTGTTAAACTTGACTAGAACCAAATTTTTTATTTTTAGTAAATTATCACGATATTCTTTATTGAAGGTCTAAAAATTAATTTTTACAATAATCATTATGACATTTATCAAGACATACTATTTCCTGATTGATATCTGCTAGAAAAAGACTTTTTTCTCTATAAAGCTTTTCGTTCAGAGGATCATGCCAATATTGGGCTTGGACCAAAATTTTTTGAACGAACTTCTCATAGGCACCAATATTTAACAATGATCGTACTTCATCGCAAATTTTGCTTAGACTATCAGGACATCTTGGAAATCCATAGACACCTTGGTGCTGACCTCCGATCGAAATCAAATTTCTCACAGGTGGGTAAGGACATCGTTGTGCCACAGCTCGTCTTAAAGTACATAGTAGCTTAATTTTTAGGTATAAAATTTTTTTTAATTTACAGAAATTGCGCGCCTTGAGAAAAACCTATGGCATGATAACCATTTTTGAGGTTGGTATCATTTTTTAGCTGATCGCAAACCAATGCTATCTAAATTAAATAGTTAGCCATTTATTTAGATAATTTTTAATTAAGTTTGCTGACTTGTTCGTTTACATCCTTAAAGAAGCCGTTGTAAGTATCTTCTTCAATGTTGTTACCTATTTTTAATGAATGCACATAAATTCCGGATATATTGCTTTCTATTATGGACTTAATTCTTCCGATTGATAATGGATTACAGCAAGAATCTCCTAATATTTAAATATAATTAAAATTAAGGTATTAGAAAAGGTTTTACCCATTCCATGCCATATTACAACTGGGGTATTCGGCAAAGTTTGCCCTGAATAGGCGATTAATAATACTAAGAAGAATATATTTTTAAAAGTTGTCATCTTTAGAATTAAAAAAATAATTAAAACAAAAAATAATGTAATGCGATAAAATCATGTGACTTAAAACGAAAAATAATAAATTAAAGTTATGAAAGTATCAAGTGATTTTAAGATTTTTAAATTTTCATCTTAATAATCTTTAATTTGAAAAGACAAAATAAATTGTAATTAAGAACAGCCATATTTTTTGAATAAAAATTAAAATCTGTATCAAACTATTCTTAAAATATTTAATTTTAAGACATTGTAAAATTATCACAATAGAAATTTTAGATTCTTAATATGGATTAAGAATTCGAAGCAGCTCTAAAACTAGATTTAAATTTTTTAATGACTAATTTTCCAAAAAATTATTCAAATTTTAGAGTAATTAATTTTAGAATAATTTTGAACATTAAGCACCGCGTTAAAAAAAAAGTATTTACAGAATTTTTTTTATGCTAAAATAGACAGATCAGTTTTGGAAATTCAAAAATGAATTAGTTTTTTTTTTATTGATTCAAATATTGCTCCATATTTTGGGAACTTCGGCTTTTTACTTTTGAGAAATAACATTTTTTCCTTAAAACTATTTCTTATTTAGACTTATTCCGTGTTCCGTAATTTAGTATCCCTTTGGTTAAAAAAATCGGTATTTAAGGGTCAAATTCGGTCCCAGCATTCCTTAATTGGATTTCATGTATTATATACAACCGAATAGGAAAAATAAAAAATTTCCAATTTTGGAATTGGAATTATAAAATAGAATTACAAATTAAATTTTCTGAAATTCTTAATTTGAATTTATTTCTAAGAATTAATACTCAATAAATTGGCTAATACATTCAAAGGATTAAGGATTACTTGTTACAGGGACAGTATTTAAATTCATTATTTTATTTTAAATTACTATCACCGATCCGCCAAATAGTTTTTTTTATTAAATCTAAAATTTCAAAAAATATTTACAATTTGTTAAAAATATACATCTCAAAATATTGTCATTCTATTAAATATTATTAATATTACCTAAAAATTGAAATAAATTTTGTTTTGAATTTAGTGAAACATATTTTTCCTTATGATGTTACACCATGAACATTTAAAGCTCAATTTTTTCAAATTTAATTAATTGTTAATTTTTAAGATTTGTATTAAAATTCATAATGCCTAATTTTATCCTTAATGATTCTTATTCTTATTCTTTTCGATATTAACTTAAGCATTTCTCCAAATAGTGATAAATTAGTTTTTTAAATAATCTTTCTTTGCTTTGGAATTTTTGAAACAGTGCTATAAAATATTTAAAATTTGAAATAAAATTTATTTTATTATATTTGAAGATTTTTTTTCTTAAAATTTTTATAATTATGAATTGCTTTACCTTAATTTGTCAATATCATCGATGTAAAACAACAAAAATATTTTTCAAATTTTAATTTTAGGTAAAAATAAATTTAGAGAAAAGATATGCATAGTAAACAAATAAATTTTGTTTAATTTTTAGCAGAGAAAATAAAAGAATTTGATTATCTCAAATGATTTTTAATTCAATTAATAATTGCGTGGTTCCATTTAATAAACGATAATATCGCTTTAAATCTTTATTAAGATTTAATATTAAACAACATTTATTTATATCAAGTTGTATTAAAAAAATGGTGCTGGTAAATTTTAATTAACAATTGTTCAAAACAGGCTCAATTTTTGGAAATCAATTAATAGCCATGGATATTCATTTTCGGATGTTGTTTTATTTAATTTTTTAAAATTTTTTGAATGTAATTTATATATCTATTTAAATTTTCATAATGGATATTTGATTTCTTGATTCGATTTCGTATATCTTACTGCACACTATTTATTTTGGCATCTGATATAAAATAACTTTGTTTAATCTTGAAATCGTCGATCGTAAAAGATACAATTATAAAGATTCAGTAATTTTAAAATAATATTTGATAAAATCTGGGCAAAGAAAATTTTCTCTTTGATATAAATACAAAATCTTTTTGAGTAAAATTAAAAAAAAGATTTTTTTTTAATAATTTTATTTACTTAATTAATTTTAAAAATTAAATCAAGAGAAAAAGTGCATGAAAAATGGATTATCTGTTTAACTCTATAAAAAAATACGCATAAATACGTCATAGATATATGTCCATGTTATATATAAAAAAATAAACTAATTTTAATTTCAAGGTGATTGCTTTGAATTTAGCTTAAATGTGTAGCCAACAAAAGCTAGTTTATTTTTAAATCACTTTGGAAAAAATGTCTAAAATAAAAATAACAAATGGAAGAGTTGTTAAAGGACACAATTGCACATTTTAGTTAATTTATATTTTTTTTTTTAGGAAAAAAAAGTTGTCCATGTTTTCATTACATAAAAAAATTGTTTTAAATTAAAATCAATATTTAGATCTTTTAATGTTCTGCAGCATTAGTACTAAATCTCCACCAGTCTATTTGAGTTACTAGACCAAAAAATGCTACCTAAACTTATACTTAAATTATCTATATTTTCAATTTGCTTATTCACAAATCTAAAAATTAAAAAAAAAAAAGACCTTGTGACAGAGTATTGATTAACAACTAATTAAGAGATTTCCTCAATCCATTAATGGACTTACAATTTAAATAAACTTTTAGCACACGCTCTTGAAGCTATTCAATCAGGTCTTATGGTCAAGAAAAAGTAATCCAAATAAAAATTTTTACCAAGAAAAAAATCAAGAAATAAATAAAAACTAAAAAAAAAACTAATTTTTATCGCTTCCATTGCGACGAAGACTTTCCTTTGCTGCTCGGATTAATGGTGTCAACTCGGTCAGTGGACATGAGTATTTTAAAAATGGATGCTTGAGTAGTTCCGAAGCTGTTGCCCTTTTTTCTACATCTACATCAAGACATTTGTCCAAAAAATCTTGAAATTTTGGTGACAGTTCATTTCTGTGTTCTATTGCCGGCTTTCCATTCGTAGCAATCAAATACAAAGCTCTGATGGGACTTTCGTTTAAATAAGGTGGTTCGCCTTCAATCATCTCAATGGCCATGATTCCCAAACTCCATATATCCACTTTGGGACCATATTGCTTACGCGAAACAACCTCAGGTGCCATCCAATATGGAGTACCAACCATAGTGTCTCTTTTCGATTTTTCTGTAGATATTTGAGCACAAAAACCGAAATCGGTCAGCTTAACATATCCGTCCATTCCTAATAGAATGTTATCCGATTTGATGTCGCGATGAATAACGTGATTACTGTGCAGAAATTCTAAAGCGTGTAATACTTCCTTGCATACTGCGGCAATATGGGCTTCACTCATCACTGTTTCAGTAACTACATCTGTCAAATTTCCACCTGCCAAATATTCCATAACCACCCAAAGTTCATCGTCTACCAGATAACTATCTTTGTAATTTACAACATTTGGATGCTTGTGTTCTTTCATTACCATTATTTCGTTTATTATTAGATCTTTTTTTGGTTGCTGTGCCAATTTCATTTGTTTTATTGCTACCTCTTGACCAGTGGCTATTTCTATGGCTATGTACACTACTCCGCTTGCACTAGATAAAATAAAAGTTTAAATACTTTGAATTTTATCTATTTTTTTTAAAATTAAAATTTTTATATTTATATGATTTAACTATTAAGTTAATGCAACATTTTGATTAATTTTTAATTAATCAAAATGGCAGAAGAAAGAAGGCGAAAGAATGACGCAAGATAGAAGTAAGGTAGACATATTGAGAAGAATTAAAATATTAGATTTTTTTCAATTGTTTTAATTAAGTGTTTTTAATTTTTACAAATAAGTCAGTATTTATTAAAAAAAAATTAATCAGTAACTAAAAATCAAAATTTTCTATTCGGTATTTAAAATAGAATTTATTGCTTCCTTTTTATTAAATTATTAAAAATTTTTGCAATTATGATTTTTAAGTTTTTTCATTTTTTCTTTAAATAAACAGATAAGGTTATTTTTAAGTCTTTAATAAGCTGCGACATTTTTAAAGCTATGGAAATTAATTTGGTAAAAATGACTCAAAAGGTGATTATTTACAGGCTTATTACTTTCTACTATTCCAGGTAAAAAAAATTCAAAAAAATAAAAAGAATAGATGTTTAAGAAGAAATTTAAGAGACTGAATTCGAGAAGGAACAATATTTGGTCAATAGTTTATACAAATGATCTAAAATAAAGCTTGAATTGTTCTAATATATTACATGGATATTAAAAAAACTATTTTACAAATTTATTTAAAAATTTAGATAATTCTACAGAGTTAGGTCAAT
>QEOQ01000258.1:216347-259956 GCA_010279815.1 Brachionus plicatilis | reverse complement strand
AAACCATCGCTGGAGTCAAATCCCTTTTTCAATTCTAACTGAAGTTGAGACGAGTTTTTTTTTGATAAAGTATATATCTTTGCCAAGATAAGAAACGAGAAAGGAAATATCTTGTTCAAAGGATTTAATTCAATAGTTAGGAGATGATTGAAAGTTGAGACACATACACTCAAAAATATACCGTATCCCCTTGTTTAGCGACGCATGCTTTAATACCATGAGTAGGATATTTGGTGCATGGTCTAACATAGACCTCATAATGTTAAAGTTTTTTATTTTAAAAGTCCTATGGGTCAGATAGTCGATACATATTAAAAACGTAGCGTTTATAATAGAAATTCAAATAGAAAAGCAGAGCTTCAAAAAAAGTCTTTATTAGAGACTCGGGGTTTTAAACTTAAAAAAAAATTAAATATAAAAAATATTTATTGAGTTTAATTTACAGATGCGACGTTAGAGTTATGGTAAAAAAAATATTAAATATAATAAAAAAGTTTAATTTTAATTATTGACCCGGCATTTAAATTTAAAAATTTAAGACAAAAAAGAGAATAAAAAAATTTAAAAAAAAATTATTTTTTCGATTTATTCATAGAACCTTTCTTTCTTCCTAGTGGCTTTCTAACTGAACCATTCTTGTTGTAAACAACTGGCGCACTAACACTTATTGAAGTATTTTTTATATTTTACAGCAAATATTTCCCAGTGTATATCATCAGCACAAATCCCATTAGATATAATGATGGTTCGAAACGAACCATCAATATATAGTCAGAATAATAATATTCCCATTGTTGTTGGTACACAGCAGGGTCACACCGTTCAGCGTTTGCCATTGCAAGATATACCAATACAACAAAATATACAAAATAATTCAATAAGTGTTAGTGCGCCAGTTGTTTACAACAAGAATGGTTCAGTTAGAAAGCCACTAGGAAGAAAGAAAGGTTCTATGAATAAATCGAAAAAATAATTTTTTTTTAAATTTTTTTATTCTCTTTTTTGTCTTAAATTTTTAAATTTAAATGCCGGGTCAATAATTAAAATTAAACTTTTTTATTATATTTAATATTTTTTTTACCATAACTCTAACGTCGCATCTGTAAATTAAACTCAATAAATATTTTTTATATTTAATTTTTTTTTAAGTTTAAAACCCCGAGTCTCTAATAAAGACTTTTTTTGAAGCTCTGCTTTTCTATTTGAATTTCTATTATAAACGCTACGTTTTTAATATGTATCGACTATGTGACCCATAGGACTTTTAAAATAAAAAATTTAACATTGTGAGGTCTATGTTAGACCATGCACCAAATATCCTACTCATGGTATTAAAGCATGCGTCGCTAAACAAGGGGATACGGTACCTTTCCTTTTAAAAAGGAAGTAAAAAAAATAAAAATTAGCTAAAATAAATATTTTTTTTGTTAAATTAAAGAAATAATTATAAATGAGTTACAAAGTTTCCTCAAAAATAAAAAAATATTTCCAATTTTAATTCAAATTCCTTTAAAAATTAAATTCTTTAATTATAGTATAAGAATTATTTAGTAAAAAATACTTTGTTTATTTTGATTGATTTAAATTAGTGTTTTTAAATTTATCTGAATATTTGAATTAATACCTAAATGATGCTTTATGTATATATTTTAGGATGAATTATTAAAAGTGAAAAATATTTTTGACGCTATGACATTTTTTAGCTTTATTATTATTAAATATCAATGAAACCTAAATTAATAAATTAGTGAGTAATTATTCGTAGATTTTTCTTGCTTTAAAATTTAAATATTTTTTATTAATTAATTATCATTTTGAGTCCGCATTTTTTCTTTTTATTTAATAAAAAGATAAAAGAATTTTTTCCCATATCTATATGTAAATTTAAACAAGAAAATTAAATTTTTTTTAACTTTATCCGTAATATCATATTTCGTTACAACCAGTCAAGTATCAAAAAAATGTATCAAAACAATACAAAATAAATCCAATATTAAACTTTTCAAATCTTTAGTAGAATTTATTTAATGAAAAAATAATCAGCCATCTTTATTAAGGATTTGAGAGTGATTAATTTAAGGCATTCTGAATTTTCATACAAACTTCCCAAAAATAAAAAAAATATTACTTTCTCAAATGTAAATTTTTAAACCTTGAAGATTAAAAAAATGTTTCAATAAGTGAAACAAATAAAAATTAATTTTAATTAACGCAGATATATCAATGATCAAATAAAATATTAATATTTTGAGATTTATTTTTTTGTCTCTATTATCTATTCTAATCGAAATTTTTTTTGCAATTTGTAAATTTATTTTATTTAAATGTTCAAATTATGTCCTTGCTTTTAAGTAATTTTGAATCAGCTGGTAATTTTTAATGTGATTGTAAATCAATAATATATTTTATAAAATTTTTTGTTCAAACTGGACCGTTAATAGGAATTTTTTGTTCACCTTTTAAAGCTTACATAAAAATTTGTAGTACAAAATTTATATTTTTATTTAGAATTTAAACTATGTTTTGGAATTTTTGTATGAAAATTCACAATGACTAAATTTAATTTATTTAATATTCAAAAGGTAAATTTTTAAAATTAAATTAAATTTCTGAATTAAAAAAAAAAGTACGTACCCTTGACCAATTCGCTCAATTTTTGAATATTTTCGATTCGGATCGCCATAGCTTACGATTTGTCTCAATTTGCTCATAACTTCTTCATCAGTCATTTTTTTCTTTTTCATTTGAACCCCATTCGAACTTGTCTGGCTTTGTACAATACTTTGATTTGGTGTGCCCACAGGCTCGATATAATTGCTAAGATCAGTGCCTTCTTCTGGAGTTTCCTCAACTGGCTTAGTAAATATGCTCTTGGTCTTCTCGGGACGAGAGGATATGGGAGGTGGTGGCGGTGGTTTTTGGGGCACATTTTTGGTCATGTTCTGAGTGGAAAATAAATTAGAATTTTGATTAAAATTTGAAAATTTAGCTGATTTAATGTTGTAGTCGTATTGATATAAAGCCGGAGAGATGTTGGGCTGGTTGGGCTGATTTTGAGGAGACAGTTTGTTAGTAGAGTTTTCTATTCTCCAGGTAGACAACGGAGGCAAGGTGAATGGGTCAGCTTGTTTAGTTTCGGTTCGGGACACATTTAAATTAGCTGTTTGATTATTTAGATCATTTATGCTCGATTGAGAATCATTGACTAAACTTTTTGAGTTAAGATCATTTTCTTCGTCGCTCTTGCCTTGCAGAGAGGATGCCTCGCTGCTAGAAGTTGTCATGTTGGTCGGAACTCGGTTGAATTTATCCAGAAAAGTGTTTCGCGGTGGAGTTATTGAAATATCTTTAAAAATTTAGTAAAAAGAACTTAAAAATTAAAAAAAAATTGACATTATACTTTTGTCGCTCGGGTACATGTACTTGGACGCTGAGTTTTTCATCTGAAAATCATAAAAATCAAGCGCATCTATCACTGCTTGCGGATTCTGTAGCTTCTCGTTTAGAGTCAACGCTGACTTTTGCAAATTTATTTTCCATTCTTCTGGCATACCCTTTGGTCAAAAATTAATCTCGAAAAATTACTAAACAACATCCACCAAGCAATCAACAACTATTTCTATTTTCACATTTTGACGACGTTTAAAGAGCCTTACATCTAGTTTAAAATAAGGAAATGAACACAGAAGGAAAAGAAAAAATCTTAAAATTTCATTAAACAATTTAACTTAAAAAGATAAAAAATTTAAAAAAATCATTTTTTTTCTCAATTTTTGAAATTAATCTCAAATATTAATAACCTTTTTTTAAAAATAAATTTTTGTCTAACTGAAAATAATTTTTAGTCGAAATTTTTGTCCCCATACAAAAATATTTAAATTTTTAGATTTTTGATATAAGCTTAGACAAAAATTTCCACTAAAAATTATTTTCATTTAGACAAAAATTCATTTTTTTCTCAATATTTGAAATTAATCTCAATTATTAATAACCTTTTTTTAAAATTAAATTTTTGTCTAAATGAAAATAATGGAATTTTTTGTCTAAGCTTATATCAAAAAGCTAAAAATTTAAGAAATTTTGTATGGGGACAAAAATAGCTTCTTATAAGAAATATCTTGCGAATTATTTATTAATTTAAATGAATTAGGCAAAAAACACAGGCAGCCCAGAATGGATTAAAGTCCTGCTTTTCAGTCTAACTATTGAATAAAATCGTATACAAACAATAAAAGTATATTAAAAAAAATAGAAATATGAAAAAAAAATTAGTAATTTTGACTATTTATGTTTGAGTTATTAAAGTAATTAAAAAAAAGACCAAAATAAATGTTAAGATTGAGTGCTTTTGAATGATATCATTGGAAGACTGAAGTTAGGAAATTGATTACTCATACGCTAATTATATATGAAATGAAAATCATCTTTGCAGAAGATATTATCAAAAATATTAGAAATAAAAAAGATCCTTGATTGAGTTATGTAACAATTTTTATTCTGGAAATAAAGAAATCTCAATAATTCTCTCATCAAAAATGTAATAAAATGTAAGTACTAATCGGTATTTAAATTATAATTTCATAAATTTGTTACTTTGTTCACACATATTTTTTCCGAGTGACTCTCTTTATTTTGATTCTCCCGGATAACTCAAAAAATAGTTTTGTATTTTATATTCTGAAAATAAAGAAAATTTTGAACAATCTGTTGATTTACTTTTTCTATTTTTAAGTTATTAGCCCAATATTGAACACTTAAATAACTGATCAATTTAGTGCTAATTTCTGTCTAAAAATGATCATAAAGTAACAATAATAGGTAAAGTAATTATTCATGATTTTCACCACAAGTTCTTTGGCCATCAAAGAACTGTTTTAATCCCTATTTTCTTATTATCTATCATAATTTCCTTGATTTCAATAAAAAGCTATAATTATTCAATTAATTTATAGAGACAACATATGTTAAAAAGAAATTAAAAAAATTATATAATATATGTTTTTATGAATTTTAATCTTATTTGTCCATGTTAGTTAACAACCATCTTTGAACTTGCTTACAGTATTCTTTTCAGTCACATATGAAGTTAAACTACTCTACCACTTGACCATCCTATTTGAGAAAACTGCATTCTGACAAAAGATTTTATTTATAAAAATAATCAGTTAATGATTTAAAATTTCCAAAGTAGAAATTTATTTGATGAGTGACTGGATTTCCGTTTTTTACTGTAATCATTTATAAAAATTTATCAGTCAATCGTAAAAAAATCTTTAAAAATCAGACTTGTGAAAAAAAGAAGTTAAGGGTCTTTTCAAGTCAAGTCGAATTACTTGGCTTTGACTTTGTCACTTTTGGAATAACTCTGTTAAAATCTCAAAATTCTAGTAATCATAAATAAATCTTAAAAATGGTATTATAAATAATTTTTGTGGATGAACACTTAGATTTTGAGTAAAAAAATGTCCTTTGTATTTGATTTACTTTTACCAAGTAATTAAAAAGTAATTTTATAATTAATTTGTTAATGTTCTTTTCCTCAAATCGAACCAAACACTTTTTTTTTTAAAACTTTCGAATAGGAAAGGAAAACAAATTATGGGAAATTATTATTAAAAAATAAGAGTTATAACCAGAGTTTTTTTTTTAAGTCACAAGTCTTTAGTCATTTGGCCGCCACAATGACTATCTGGAACGATAAAAAAAATTGATGTGATCTTTTTTCTAGTAAAAGTCACCAAAATTCAATTTAATTTAATTTAATTTAATTCAAGAAAAATTACGCCAGGTTCGGCGATGATAAAATAAAAATAAAAAGTTTACATTTTTTACACATTTAAAGTTTAAACATTTTAGGCTTCTTCTTCAAGCCAAGATATGTATTCTAATGATTAAAAAAAATTTATGTAATGTTACATAATTGATTCATAGATTTTTGTTTTCATTCATAAGCACTAAAAAAAATTTAAAATTCATTTTTTACAATTTGATGTTTTTCTTTATTTTTATTTTGACTAAAGCTCTCCTAGTTAGGTCAGTTCTTGATTTCAAAACAATTTTTTATGCGTTTTATACAATGCTATATACGATTTTAAACGATTTTTATCCAATTAAAGTCTAAGTTCGGACTTAAAGAAAAAAATTTTAAGTCCAGACTTGGAATTTTTACACTAGAAGCACCATCGAGTCAAAATTACTCTTTTTCGGTGTTTGGCCGCTAAAGTCTAAGTATTTTTCTTTGAGCATAATTTTTTTTCAGCATTAAAAGTAAGAATAACTTTCTAAATTCAAAAAAAAAAATTTGTTCAAATTCGTTTATGTGGTAATTATAAAGCGACAATTTTTTGTTCAAAATGTAAAAAGCAGGGTGTAGATATTGTAAAAAAGAAATAGAGAGTATTTGTAAAAAGTGTGATTGACCATGGATATTTTATAAGGCCTAAGAAAAGACTAAAATTTAATAATTTACTATTTTTATTCAATTAATTTAATAATTTAAATAAATTTGAACATAAAATATATGATTTATTCCTTAATTTTCATAACGAGTCAAAATGACTCGTTCTGGTGCTTCTAGTGTTAAGCACCTCAAGTTTTAACTAAACTAAGTGCAAAAAATTATATTCCCAAAACCAAACATCCTGGATTTTGTGAATAAATTATCATGAATCATCGGTTCTGTGAGCATTTTCTCATAACCGAGGATGTCCCATAGCATGTTCACAAAATCGAGGATATCGAATGGAAGGAAAACATATTATGGAAAAGTGTAATTTAAAAAAAAAAAATTAAAATTTTTAACTACACAAGGTAAATACACTAAACACATCAAAAAATATATTCATTAAATCTAGCATTCTCGATTTTGTGAATAAATTGTCATGAATCATCGGTTCTGAGAACATGTTCACAAAATCGAGAATATCGAATGCAAGGAAAACATATGATGGAAAATTGAAATTTAAAAAAAATAAGATTTTTAACTACACAAGGTAAATACACTAAACACAAAAAAAATATATTCTTTAAATCTAGCATCCTCGATTTTATGAATAAATTGTCATGAATCATTGGTTCTGTGAACATGTTCACATAATCGAGGATGCTTGGTTTTTTATTTACTGATCTAATTTACATTGAATTCTCCAGTCAAAGGATCGACTCGGACATGGGTCTTATGCTGAAAATTTGACGGCGAAGAGATGGCAATGTCGTGAAATGAGACCATGTTCTTTAATAGATCTTAATTTAAAAAGAAATTAAAATAGAAAAGTGAAACTGGAAGAAATAGTTTGTTGTGTGCTGGTGAACTTGTCAGAGATAAGTTACTTCGAATTCACCGGTATCAGGGTTAAATGTGACATGTACTTCATGGTAAAAATTGATCGGCTTGGATATGTTTAGCTTGCGCGGGAAAAAAGTATTGGACAAAGCCTGAAAACTTTGCGATAGAGATTCTTAAAAAAAAGCCCTAGAAAATAGACGAAGAAAGTATGCTTTGGACAAAAATGCAATATTAACCTTTGGTTTGTTTTAGCTTGGATTTTTTTTTGTTCTCGTCGTCATCCGGCGCTCTGGGCAACGGTTTGCTGTTCAAATCGTAGCCATTCGACTGACAACTTGACGCAAACGAGGATGACGTGTTTGTGGACGCAGTTGACACGGAAGTGGACAGCGATGACGAGTTGGTCGAGTAGGTGGCGTAGTGGCGCGTGCTCTCGTTGCGCACCGGCGGTGTCGGCGGCATGTCTTCGTTTGGGTCGGCCATTCTAGCTAGCACCAAATGGATACAAACTTAAATTTAGTTTTTATCATAAGAAAAAACAAAATTTTAAATCTAAACAAGATTTGCGTAAAGTTCACGACTAATTAAAATTGCCGAGAGCTAACTCGGTTAAGCCGTTTGGAAATCTCTTAATTCAAAATGATTAATTTAGAACAACTTTGGATGCGTTTCCAGTTTTCGCTTGTTCAAATTAATAATCTTCAAAATTTTAAATTTTGAATGCAAATTATAATTTTTTATGCTTTATTAAAGGTGTTGTTGTTTTTTTTTTTTTTTTTATTTTTTATTTTTTCTAACTCAACAAAACAACAAACTTTTCTAATAACCATATCTCTTCAAAAATTGCTCATTATTAACTTTTATTTTTGTTTTTGTTTCGTACTTACAAAATTTGATCAACACATCCATACTCGCATTCCAAATTCAAATTTAAATAGACATTCGTATCAGATTTTTAATAAATAATTTTGAATTTTTCTTTTTTATTAAAATAAAAAAATAATTTTCCAAACCTGTAGTTTTTTAATTAGAATTAAAAAAAAAAAATCAATCACTAAAGTTTGAACTGACGTTTAAGGCCTCAGAGCCGAATAGATCTCTTATCTTGACACGGTCAATATCAAACTCAACTCAAGGATATATGACCGGGTTTTAAAAAAAATTCTCTTATCTATAGATGATCGATAAGATATTCAAGTTGTTTGGACCCACAAATTTTCGGCTAATGAATCGCCGAATGCTCAGCTGTGACAGAAAATTGAATGTAGTATTTTTTGGCACCGACCTTTTCTCAATAAAGATATTGACCGGTCTGAACCAACTTTGCAAGGATAGGATCTTGAGTGAGATAAGTGTAGTGACATCGGCGAGTCCGTCAAAGAAGGCTCCGAGCGCGGACAGAAGTCGGGACCTAGTTAACTTTCGTGGCAACCAGATAATCGACTTTTGCCGCCAGAATGGCATTACATTTTTCAATTGGAATGAGATTCAAGAAGACAGGTGCATTGAAAAGTTGTTCAGCGGATTTCATGTTGGAATAGTGGCCTCTTTCGGCCACCTCATACCCTCAAGCCTTATTCTATCATTTCCCTAGTAATTATCTAATTTTTTTCACATTAAAAATAGATTTATACGCTCCAGCGATCGATTTAGTCGACTGCTGGCATTAAGTGTTGAAAGGTGCTCTCAAATATCATTCATATATGTAAATGGCAGTGAGTTTCTAGCTTAATTGAGCGAAAAAATTCAAAATAAATAGCATTTCTAAATTCATGCCTAGAATGGAAGTAATTAAACATTTAGAAAAAAATATGTTCTTTATATTTTTCTAATTACAATGGCTTTTAATCTATGGCTTAGATAAACTTTATTACAAAAATAAATACATTAGATTAAGCACTTGAAATGGAAAATTATTTCCTTTAATTTAACAACGCCTTTCAGGATAAATTAAAAAAATATATAATAAATATATATCGCTTTTAAATTACCTACTTTAAAAGAATTTTATTTTAATCAGCGTTTTACAGAGTTATGCAACGACTTAAAATTTACAAAATAAAATTAGAACTATTTGTCAAATAATACAAAAATTTGCAAATTCAACAGTTTTTGTTTTTTTCTATTACATAATTATTTACCTATAAAATAAGCCAAATTTTTGGTGAAATAAATTTCGACCATAAAAATTGAACATGATCTACTACTTGGATCCGGCTTCAAAGTTTAAAAACAAAAATCCTTAACACAACTAATTTAGAGGATTAATTTTGAAATATTTTGTTTTTGAATAGGAAATTATTTTTTGCATTATTATTTCATACATATTTTTAAAAAAATTATAAGCTTTATCAGAATTACTAAAATAAAAAAAATGAACAACCACTCGGGTTTTATCCGGTATCTAAAATTATCTACAAAAATTGCATAATCTTTCCAAAGAACAAAAACAGATAAAAAAACTCGCTTTTAAGTGAATAAAGATTATTTTAAATTTTTTATTAAAATTTAAAAAAAAAAATTGTCTAATGTTTTTTTGAATACTTTTTAGAAGAATGGCATTTAAACGGCGTTTTTTGCAGGATGAATACTAATCCATCGTATCAATAATTAAATTAATAACAAAAATAATAATAGGATAAATTACAACAGGAGACCTTCGAAGCAAATTATTATATTAAAATAATTACTAACTTCATAGAGATAATTAAATTAAAGATTCTAATAATTTAAAAGTTTAATTATTAATTTTAATTTTACTAATAGTTTTCTAACCTACAACATATCCGAGTCTCTAAACTAGTGCTCAGCTCCGGACCCCGTTTAATTTTTATTTGGCGATTTATTTATAGAAATTCCTGCTTTAAATTTTAACTTTTTTAAAATTTTTTTTTTTATATATTTTTGTTCTTTCGGGCTAATTGAGTTGTTTGAAATACTTTTTTTAAAAAATAGTGGAATTGTAAATGTTCACCCAAGTGTGCTGCCTAGGTGGCGCGGAGCAGCACCTTTAATTTACAGTGTGCTCTTCGACGATAAAGAAGTTGGGGTAAGCTTGATGAAAATAATGCCCAAACAGTAAGAAAAAATGATTCGAGACGACAGAGTGATAATTAATTTTTATCTTAGCTTCGATATTGGTCCAATAATTGAACAAAAGTCGACTCGGATGCCCCCAAATTTCACTAGCTTCATGCTTCTTGATTACTTGGCCAACATGGGCAATGAAATGGTTTGTTTTTTCTAGTTTAAGTTCGAACTATTTACAAGACTAACCTTAATAAAAGATAATTGATTTATTTAAAAATTTCAATGCAAAAATAAACAATTTAAAAGATCAATCAAACGAAAATGTTTGCTATGGTAAGATTTAATCGCATTGTATTAATTGGAAAATAAAAAGTTTGCCATAAAGCGCACAAAATAACCAGTGACATGTACTTTATTGATTGGGCTCAGAGTACAGTATCCGAAATCGACTGCCAGTACAGAGCGTTACACGAGATTGTATATTAGTAACAAATTAATGAATTTAGGTCTAATGTGACATTAATTTAAAAAAATAATTTATTTTAGAAACATTTGAAAAGTAAGTTTAAAGGCAATGTACTCAAGCTGTACAATATGGTTGCTGTCAATCAAGATTTGGTCCAGCACTCTGAGCCATGTGAGCCGGGCACAGTGAATTTTTTAAAAAAAGAAAACTTGATTATTATAAAATGCAAAGTAATTATTTTTTTTAAATTGGATATTTGTCTACTAGTTAATTATTTTGCTACAAGGATGGCTTTGTTGGATTTGGAGGCATATTGTTAAACAAAAAACTAAGCCCCAAGGATTTCTATAATGGCTATATGAATAACCGAGGTTTAATAAAATTCGACAGCGTTCCTAATTCAATCCAAGTCAATATATTCAAAAAGAAAATCAAAAATTAAATGAACAATTCTTTTATTGAACAAAAAATAAATGAATATTAAAAAAATAAAGTTAATCACAAAATAAAATAACTCATAAACTAATTAATCCATTTTAGCCGTGTGAATAAACGCTTGGTTTTTATAAAAACATAATTTGATCGGTTCACCAACTTGTTATAGCAAAAATTTATACAAATTTGTATTTCAAAATATCATCGCCGTCATTTAGTCAAATATTAACTCTATTTTACTTTAAATTGTCTTAAACTTTATATTCTTCTGAATCAGTCTCGGGCTTGGCGATTTGCGGTGATAAATTAGTTTCGTTTTCCATTTTCAAATAATCTCGATTGTTTACTAATCTAATATTTTTATTATTCAATTTGTAAAAAAGAGAATAATTTTCAGATTCGAGAATTTTAACTTTTTTATTTAATTTTTCTAGTTCAACTAACAAATTTTTTACCAAATTTGAATCATTTATTTGAAAAGTTAATGGCCCATTTAAATACATTGACTCATCTGGACTTTGATTATTCGAAATTATTTGATTATATTGATTGTTTCCTGCAGCTTGTACAGTTTTTACTGAATTTTGTGTTTTTTGTTTGTTTCTACTTTCAGATTCGGGTGAATTGAAAAAGGTGATATCTGTTCGTTTAAGTAATGTGGTCGGCAATGTACCATGTCTTTTTATTTTTGAATTATTTGCACCCTGATTATCGGTATCTATAAGACTTGGCGCACTTTTACATCGGGACATATTAACTTTTTAAATTATTTTAAAATTATATTTGATTACAAAATTTTTTCAAAATAAATTTACCAATTTCAGACAGAGGTTTTTTGTGGTTTTCAAGTCTCTTAACTGCAATCGCTTCTAGTTTAACTCTTACAGCCGGATATTCTTTCAAAACTTCCCATAAATCCTCTTTCGAAAGGCAAAATAAATCCGAATAACCAACACTTTTTACACTAGCAGTTCGTCTATTACCAGAAGCCCCTAGAATTTAACACTTTTAGTTTGTCAATATTAGGATTATTTTTTAAAATTTACCCATATTTAAAATACTAATTTCACCAAAGTAAGAACCAGCTTTTAGAGTGGCTAAAACTATTTTACCATTATCAGATATAACTTGAAGCTTGCCGCCATTTACTATATACTGAAAAAAAATTAATTTAATTTATTCTGATTATAGAGGTTTTGAACGAAAAAAATATAACTTATTAATAAAAAGACCACATGAGATTATATTATCAGAACCACATCATAAGTGTTTTCAAAAAATCTTGTTTCAGTATTTTAATTGATAAAATAACATTTCTATATCAGGGTATATCAAACCTTTTTGTTTTAATAAAATAAGTTTTGAGAATATTTTTTTGGACATCTAGATTCAATAGAGTAGTTCCTAAATAACACTTAGAAATATTACTCAATTTTTATCGTCAAAAAAAAGACAATAAAATACAAATCTTACAAGTTCAAGCACTTAACTTCCATTTACGTTAATTAACTTCACCATTTATATAGTCTAAAGACTTACTGAGCTTAGTAAAAATATTAACAATTTAAATTTTTTTCTTAAATTTAGTGATAAAATTAAATAAAACATAGCAAAAATATGTATATGGTCGTCATGACATTTAATGATGAAATTTAAAATTCGTATTTAAAAAATTTAAAAAATTTTTTCATACTTAATTATAGTTGATATTCAGATAATTCTATTTTTTTTTTAATTTTAAATCAAACCAAATCGAGATAAATTTTAATTAACATTATGTTGATTTTTTCATTGGAATTTAGGTATAAGCCCAAACAAATTTTGGAACTATTTTTTGCAATTTAAAATAATGGATTTTTATTATTTTTTTTCTTTATTAAAAAATTTATTGAAAAACTTTTAATCTGATTTTACGTGAAAGACAGAAAATTTTTATCGAATTCATTCAATTCCAAGCATAAAATCAACACCATAATATATTTTTTAATTGAAGTAATTATGAAGTTTAAAGTTGTTTTTGTAGTAAAAAAGTATTCATTTAATCAAATTAAAAAACGTTTAATAAAATTAAAGAGTAAAAAACAGAAAGTAAAAGAAAAATACAAAATATATTTTCTTAAGCTTGACTCTTTATAATTGTGTCAGATTTTTATTCTAATTTTCACCTTAATCGATAGATGGCAAAAAATCTGCAATGCATTTTTCATACGATTTAATCCTTCTATAAAAATATCTATGGTCACTGTGTAAAAATATTTTAGGAAATAATTAGTCTTTTTTGAATATTTTTTTGGACTAAAATACACCGAGTCAGATTTAGGCCTTTAGAAGAAAAAGCAATTATTCTTTCTTCGATTTTTGTTCTTTTTTTGATTCTAAAATTGACGATGTGAAATTTTTAAAAATCGAACAAAAATATTTACTTATTTAAGAAATTAAAATAACAAACAAAAAAAAATGCATATCGCACAGCATGCCATTTTGCTTATTAAAGATTAAATAATAATCGTAAATCTTCGAATTCTTTTTTAAATCATTCATACCAAAAAAGATTAAACCGTATTGATTAAATACCAATAAGCTTTATTCTGTTTGGCACATGGAGAACAGCACAATATTTACTGAAAAACCATGTTGAAAATTTTTTTATTTTAAAAGTTTATTAAAAAATATATATTTTTGTTAAATTTCAATTAAATTTCACCGTATCTTTAAAGTTTAAATTGCCAATTAAAATAAAAAAATACTCAATAAATATAAACAAACTAAATGGATTAATGTATCGTTTATAAATATATCAAATAAAGTTGATATCATCTTTTCCGACAAATATAGGTCAAATTTTATCTGATAAAAGCTTATAAAAAGATGTGATTTTTATCTGAAGCAATATTAAATATATTAATGATTTGCTACAGTGATTTAGAGCAAATGAGCATAAATTAACAAATTATTTTTCTAAATTCTACATTTTTTTCTAAAATTTTATATTGAAAAAATGGACAAAACTTAACATTTTTACAAAAATTTAAAACATTACGATTATTCCTTGGTTTTATTACGGCTTTTTAGTGATTTTACTTAACCTGAGTCCAGTGTAGCTAATGGTAATTTCATAAAAATCGGCAATGGGGCTATTCACTAATGCATTAAATTTTAATATTGAAATTAACTCCAGGTCGGAAATGAAAAAAAAAAACCTCCTCATGCCTAAAATGCTATCAACATTAATTTCCTTACATAATTCTTATTAAAAAAATGTAAAATTTGCATCTTAAAAATAAAATTTCGGTAAAGTTTTTTTAATTTGATATTTTAATTCTAAATACTGTTCTTTTTATCAGAATCAAAATATTTAAAAAAATTTTAAAATAAACTAATTATTTAATATATTTTGAGCTTAAGAAGCCTTTAAAAAAATTCAATCCATTTCATTTCGGTTTCAAACTTTTAATTCAAAATATTAAACAAATATTTTTTTGGTTCTAATCTTATCATTTTTTTATTTAAATTTACATCATTATCTTATTAATCGTTTATTGAAATTAAAATCAGGAAAAGTATTTAAAATTAAGAAATAAATCCAATTAAAAAAAAACTAAAAAACTAAAAAAAAATAATGTGGTTGACATGATTTATTTGTGACTTAAAAAACATTTGAATGAAATTAATCGCATCTTTTTGTTCAAAAATATAAATACAATTTAAAAAAAAAATATATAAAAATTTTTTATTCTTATTATTAAATATCTAAATTAATTAGAATTTTTTGACTTCGATGATGCTCAATCAAATAATCATAAAACTTTAATTTTTAGATGAAAATCGAAGAGCCTCAGATAAAAAAATCGCAAAATCTAAGCAAATAAATTATTAAATTAGCTTAACGGAAAAAAATTAGGCTTTAGAAAAAATCATATTAAATTTTTGGACCTTTAACTATTATAAGTAGATTTATTTTAATATCTTTAATACCCCTGAGCCACCGGCCCCTTTAACATTAATATCTTGAAGAAATTCTTTTTATTGTTCTTTTGAGTTTTTTATCCATCGCCATTTTTTTTTTACTCTAGTACCATTGGACCCCTCTATCCAATACTTTGGCGAAGCTCTTGATTCTTTCCAGTAACCTCGCTTCTTATGATTAAGTTTATTAACCAAATTGCTCTCATCATATTTTTTTCGTCAAGTCAAAATTTTTTAATTTAAATTACCATTTCTTTGCCAACTTCGCCTTTGCGACAAATAAAGTCTCCGGGTGAATAAAGAACCGGTTTTAGTCGAAGAACAAGTTCGTTCAAAAATCCAGCCTCGGTATTTTGGAATATTTCAACTCGTTTTAAAGTGTCCAGATGAACGTGAATGGCTATTTCGGCCCTTAGTTTGTACGGCAATAGACCCAATACATGATTGTCATCAATCGACTTGTGGTTAGTCCACAAAAAGTCGAACCATCTGATGACCCTGTCTTGCAAGCGGTCAGGTACGCGCCTCAGCGACATGTATGTTTTTACAGCATCAAGTTTAGCTAGAATTTTATTAATTTAATTAAACTAAAAAATAAAATTTAATAAAAAAAAAATTTAAGTTTACATTGAAATTCTTTTCTTGCATTTCCAAGATTTATCACTATGTAGCCTACATGTCCCATGATTGTAGCAAAAAGTAAAAGAGCAAAGGAAAGCTGAAAAATGGAAAAAATGTAATCGAGACTGGTGTGCGGATTTGGTATTTCATTGACCATGGTCAATAGTTTGATGCTGAGATAGAATGCTTTCAAGTATTCATTCATTAGATCAGACTCATCAAAATTATCCTCATGTCTGTACTTGAATTTGACTCTGCTCGATTTTAGAAAAATCGGTTTCGTGTTAGTCGGATAGACGCTTTCGCCTGACTGCAAATATAGAGGTAAATGATGCTGTTTGGACATTAGATCATCGGATAGAAAAAGAGACAAAAAGTAAGTGGCACAGGCATTCCAATGAAATATGGCAAGAAGGTAATGCAGCATAGCAATAGTACGAAACAAATTCGGATAATTGGTATGTCGCTCAGTTCGTTCCAAGAAACCCCAGAACCGGTAGATTTTTACAAGTCGAAAACACCGTAAAATTGAGTTGAAGCCAATGCTAAGGTACAGAATATCCAGAGGTAAGAGACATAGACAGTCTACATAGAAACGAGTAGTGTTCATATAATGATGCCTGATTCGAATTGGATCTGTTTGCAAAACACCTTCTTCTAGAAAACCGGTACGAAAATTAAACAATATGTCGCATATGTATAGAAAATCGGCGAAATAATCCAATGTGAACCAGTAGTGCTTGTTTTTCTGGTTTATTTCGTTGAAAGAATAGCGGTAAATAATTACCCAAAAATTGTATAGAAAAGCCAGAGAAACGATAAACCCTTTTAAATTAAATATTTAAATTTTTAAAATTGTTTTTCTGAAGAAAAAAATTGACTGATTTTGAATTTAATTTAAACAAAAACGACTCGAATCATTTTGCTAAACTTCTTAAAAATTTGAATGTATTTATTTATTTAATCTGAGATCAAAATGCACTTTTTAGGCTAATGTCGAATGCTTTAAAAAAGGGACAGCAACCTTTATGATGCAGTTAGTTTTAACTTTTTTTTTCGGGCAATTTAACCAAAGTTTATTTTTTTTATAAGTTAAAATTAAATAAAGAATTAAATTAAGAAAAAATTAATATTAATTTGAAATAATGGTCGGCGGTTATTTTGAGTAAGTTTTCGTAAAATTACAAAAATTTCCTTTTTTTTTCGTAAATTGTAAAAGGCTTTACTTTTAACGCTTTACTTTGAATTTTGTAGATTTAATTATTTTTTATGACTTTTTCTATACAAAAAATAGTTAAATTCACATTTTTTTTCAAGAAAAAAATGGTAAAAAAAAGTTGGAAAAAAGTAACAAATGAGCCAAAAAGTTGAATTTTTAATAACTCAGAAAAAATTTATTTGTTTTTTTAATTACTTAAGGTAATTGCAGATGTCTGCTTAGAATCTTCATTTTGGTGAGTTAAAATTCACTTTTGTTTTTAGTTTTTTAACCATTTTTTCTTCTGTTAAAAGGTTGCATTTACGTAAATTTACCTATTTTTTTATAAAAAAAGGCTTAAAAAATAATTAAATCTACAAAATTCAGAGAAATAAATTGATCAAAATAAATTTTCGTAATTTTACGAAATTTTACGAAAATTTACGCAAAATTACCGTCGAACACCATGTCAAATTAATACTTTTGTTATTTTGAAGTAAAACATTTGTTTTCAATACAACAAAGTATTTTTTAATCTAGATAATTCCATTTTGATGCTATTTAATTAACTACCTTTAATCTCTCCTTAAGTATTTTCTGTTGAAAAATTTTTGCTATGTTAGAAAATGTAAGATTTAATTAATTTAACGTCACCTGTATAAATTTATTTATATCTTTGTAGAATAAATTTTAGCGTTTAAAACAAATTTATTAAGATAAAAACAACTTGTTATATTTAAAAAACTTTTTTAATGTAAAAAAAATATCATTTAAGAATTTTTTTTTGTTCGAAAAAAAAATTTAATACATTAAAATAGTTATTTTAAATTCATAAAGCACTTTTATAAAGTAAATTTATTTAGTGATAAAAAAAGTAATTTTAGTCACACAAAAAATTTCTAACCTTTTTTTTGATAAAATTTTGGTAATTTTTTTTCCACAATTATAGTTCCTCAATGAAAAATAGCTCTAATAAATTACGTTACTTTTTTGATATCTCTTCTTCGGTTACTCATAACTCCTTAAAAGAATTATTGATATATAAAATGATTCAGTTTTTTTCCTCTTTAAATTGATATACAACCCATTTGGGAATTTATTAGAAACAAAATTTTTTTTTAAAAATTATCAATCGTCTTTTTTCAAGGCTAGGAAATATTTTTGTAACTAAAATTACTTTTTTTATAACTAAAATAAATTGACTTTATAAAAAAAGCTACATTCATTTAATTTTTTCATATAAAAGCCTTTTCTGATATGATGATTTTTCAAACAAAATTCTAAAATTATTGATTTTGAAAGTGAATCCGAAATTAATTTTATTTAAAGAAACTTAAGCAAATTCTAGATAAATATAAATACCAAATAGAAATAAAAAGGCGTAAGGTATTTTGGAGTTTAAAAAATCATTTTAAGATATTTTTTTTTTTATAATTTTTTTTTCGAACAAAAATAGTATTTTTACATTGATAAAGCTTTTTTATATTAAACAAATCTTATAAATATAAAAAGCATATTTATTCAACAAAACTAGATGAAAAGTTGATTTTCAATTAAATTTTTATAATTATTAAAACTATATTGAAGTTTTCTCATTTTTATATGAGTTTTTTTTTTAAATATCTAAAATTAATTATTTTAAATGATGATGAAGAATGATGAAAAATGGTTTTGTGAACTAGATTACAAAATGATAATAAAAAAAACAGAAAAAAATGAAAAAAATTAGACAACTTTTTTTCTTAAGGTTTGAACTTAATTCTGTAAATGCAACATAGTGCAACATTCAAAGTTGCATCAAATATCAAGGTCTGCTAAATTTGCAGAGTTAATTACAATATAATTGAGCGTAGTGCATTTTGCAGAGATTTTGCACATCATCAGCAGACTTTTACAGTTTATGCAACTTTGTATGTTGCACCATTTTGCATTCACAGAATTAATTTTTAAGTTTTTAGAAAAAAAGTTGTTTAATTTTTTTACACTTTGTTCTGTTCTTTTGTACTGAACTTCATAAAACCTTTAAAATTTTTTTTTCAAAAATCAAAAAATCAATTTTTTTAAAAATTTAACTTAAATTTTATTATTCAAAGTAATTCTTACCCATCCAATAGCTCAATCTTCCATTTGGATCAAATATAAAAGTAAGACGACACTGAGCAACCTTGTATTCGTCATCAAAATTTCGTTTTGTGTTATTAAAATGCTGCTTATTAAGATGGTTTTGATGGTGAGCAGCTGCGTGAAGCTTCTGCAGGTCATGTTTTTTCTTTTTTTTAAGTAAAATCCTTCTTTGACGTTCATCCTCAAGCAAGAGGCCCGGAAATTTAGGATCTTTTTTGACCGCTTTTATCCGAATTTTGTTTATTGAACTGGCTGATAAGGAATTGTATGACGTATGACTGGACAAACGAGAGTTAGAAACAAACGCTGCATGAGGGTTCATTTGTTCAATTTGAGACGGACTCGACAAAGTTTCGATATGATCAATTGAATTGGCCAGCGAAGCACTCGATTGCTGAATCGGAGTCTTGTATTCTGATCTGTTTATTGCATTTTTACCAGTACCATTTTTTTCGGTTATAATTTTCATTTTAAACTCAATAAAAACAATAAACTTAATTTTTATAACTAATGCTTTTTTATTATCAGTGTTTTTAAAAATTCGGTATTGCATCTCATTCAAACAAATTTGTTTGCTACCGAATTGTAAAAAGAAATCATTTTTTTTTCTTCATTATTGATAAAAATTTCTAAACAGTATTGAAAATTGAAATAGCCAGAGCAAAAACAGATTCTATTGATATTATCTAGTAAAAAAAATAAACCAAAAAATAAATTTTAGCTTTAGTTTATTTTCTGAATTTTTAATTTTAGATAAAAAATGAACAAACAATTGATAGAAAATAGAGAAGTGTATAATAACGAACCTCAATTTTATTAAATTAGTACTATTTATTTTATTAGAATGTAAAAGAAAAAGTTGAAAATTTTCAATAATTAGTTTTTTTTTTCTTTAATCAATATTTATCATCTATTTTCTAATAAAATGCTTATTCATTCAATTCATAATTTGAAATGTAATTTTAGTTTAGAGACTAATTAATAAAATGCAATCTATCTTAAGAAAAACGTTGCGTGTAATGACAAACAACCCTAAAAAAAATTTGTCCCTAGTGGGATATTTAATAACTGGGTTGAAAAATTGCACAATTTTTTTTGGGAATGTATTTTTTGGCTCAAATTAGAATTATTTTTATTGATTAGTGACTTCAAAATATTAGAACCATATTTCGGGAACTAAAAGAGATTTATCATTTAATTTTAATAGTTAAATGTTTATTAAGTCCAATTACGTGTTGCTTTTCCAAAAATTTCCAAACTGAGCAAAGAAATCAAATCAAAATTTTGTAGACTGATAAATTATTTTTAAAAAATTAAGATCTTTTAATAAATTCAATAAAGAAAAGAATTACATACTAAGAGAATTTAACTCTTCTTTATTCAATTTTATAAAACAAATTTTTCTTTGATTTCTAAAAGTATAAATCGTTTTATGATTTAGCTTTTTATTTTAGATAAGTTCTTAAATGTAATCTACAATGCTTAATGCATTGATTAAACCTATAAGTAGATTTGGCTAAGCTCACATAAATTACTTGTTTAAAAAAAGTTAAGTATTACGATCTAATATAATCTTTTATTTTAAAATTTTACAATAGCTAATGTATTGAAAAATTTATTTTTGAAGCATGCATTAAAAATGAATTTTAAATTGTTTATTTAAAAATAATTGTTACAATTTTATTTATCAAAACAATTTTTTCTTTTTTCACCGATCCATTTTAGGCTAACAGAAATTTTAATTAGGTGTAACTAGCTAATAACCTGCTATACTTTTCTAGAAAATCGAAATAATATCTTATATTCGATTCGATCTGCAGAAAAAAAGATACACATAATTAAAAATGTATTTGGAAAATTTTAAATAAATAAAAAAAATTTCAATCCACAATTGAATAAATGGCTTTCTTGTTCCGTTTAAAAGATCAGTTAATTTTTTTATATTATTCTTTTTACTAATTTTACAAGAATATTTTAAATTATTAATAAGCTTATAAGCTTTATTTAAACTATGACAATTTCTAATTTATTTTTTATTTATTTAAGATAGAATTTATGGGTTTGTCGCAAGGGACTTCCAAACGGCAGATAAGCCTTGATTTGAACCATTTATTGTGAATCTCTTTTTTTTGAATAATTTTGAATATAGACTAATAAAATTTAGATTTAGTCTTTTTTCAGTAGATTTTAAAAAACTCACAATTTTATGGAAATGCGAAATTTTGGTTTTAAAAATTACAGTACAAAAAGTATAAATGTCATTATTTTTTTTCTATTTGTGCAAAAATGGTTCTGTAATCAGTACGATATTAAACAAATTTTTACAAACTCTTTTATTATATTTATTTTTTTTTTAAAGTATGAACTAAAAACATTTGGCTGAAAGGAAGGACTAAGATCCATTCCAAACTGCCAGGGTATAACCCGAACTATATTTTTAAAAATAAATAAAATAAATTTTTACAAACGAATTCTAAGCTTTGCGAAAATTCTGCAATTTTCTGAAAAGCACACCATCAAAAACTATTTGATTAAAATAAATTACAGAGTTTTTGCGGAACAAAGAATTCGTTTGAAAAAATTTGTTTAATATTGTTCTGATTACAGAACCATTTTTGCACAAAAAAAAAATTATAACGTTTATACTTTTTGTGGTGGAATTTTTGTACTAAAAGTTCACTTTGCCTAACTTTATCCATAACTTTATTTTCAAACTCATAACTCATAGCCTAAATTTATATTTCAATAAAAAAAATATTAAGAAGCCATATTTAATCTAAAAATTTAATTTACTTAATTTTATTTTAATTTAGCACATTACCCATTAGAATAACATTTGTTCTTGGCTTGAATTAAAATAAAACTGTTTAAATTAATTGGCATTCGAATAAAACAATAAAAATAAAAATAATTAAAGGACAACGAGTGCATTATCTCATTTTAAATAATGACAGATTTTTAAAAATTTTTTAAATGAAAACAAAAAATAGCTAACTTTTTTACTTAAATATTTTAAAATGATTTGACAAAAGAAGAAAATCCAATTTAAAAATAATAATGACAATCAATCGATTTCCAATCAGTGTCTTTAATGCAGTAAAATCTGAAATAAAAGGTCTATTTTGAACTAAATTTTTTAAACAATTTATTTATTTCACGCAATCCATGTACCGTATCCAAAACCATGTTTGAAATCGTGTTATTTTGAAATCGATAAAAACATTACGTCAGTCAGTTTTGAATTTTCCATTAACAAATACAATCTATATCTACCGAAAAAGCCTAAAGGAAGAGATCGAAAATTGATAGAAAATTTGCATGTTTAATTTAAATTTTGTTTATCTGGCGCTAAAGACAAATCGATTTTTTTTGAATATTCCAAAATTTATCTCCCATTGTGTAAGCAATTTATCCTGGTGTCTATTTAATTAAAATCATACTCACCTTGGTTCTTAAAGACACTCTTAGCTCAGAATTCGGATTCTTAAGTGTTTTATGCTGAAGAGCAGTCTTTTTTAAAGAAATTAAAAAGCTCTTTAAATTTATAACTTTTCCTCTCTTAAAAAATGGCAATTTCTTTGAATAATTTTTTTAATGGTATTAGCTTCTTGGATGGTTAAGGAATGAATTAATATGTTTACACAAATCTTTATCGATTGTTCCATACTGATCCCAGCTATGATATAATTAGAATGCGTGTTAAATTAAAATTCATCTGACGAAGTTTATGAAAATTAATTTGTATGTATCCGTTGCTTGTCAATGAAAATTCAAATCATTTCACAGAATTTTTACTTATTGTTTCAGTAAAGCTTAAAAAATGGTTGATTTTGATAAGAAATTAAAAAAAAAATAATAACTTACGCAATATCATAAATGATTTGAAATATTTTTGGAATTAATTTGTCAATTGGAATATTCCTTTGAATAACTTCTTGTTAATTAAACTAGAGTGAGCAAAAGCAAAAATGCTTGGAATAAATTAGTTGGTAGAGCTACCTGCTTCATCTCCTTATTTACAGACAACTAATGATGAATCTGGCATGACCTAAAATCTGAACAAACTCTAAAAACTTTATGAATAAAAAAAAAAAGAATTGTTCATTAATGAAGCATCAATTACAAAAGCCCACATCTCTAAATTAAAGATCGCAATCAGATTTAGATTCAAAATAAGATAATAGGAATCAAGTAACACAAAAAAGTATATTTATTCTATTTGATTACAACACTTGTTTTCTCAAATAATTTAAAAAATTCAATATCTTGTGAGCGATCTTCCATCTCTATAAAAATTAAACAATTATTAAATAAAGTAGTTAGTTAGAAAGCGATACATTTATTTTTCATTATCCCTAAACCTCCCAGTGCCATCTTCACAATCTGATAGTAATTTAAATTTTAAAATGCAAACCACGAAGTTAACAAATCGTTTTTTTGAAGCCTGAAACATTTTTTTTTCAAATTTCAATTAGTATAACAAATATTCGAATAACTTGAGGTTTTTTAGAAATATTTGTTTAAAAGATTAAATAATTGCTAGCTTCCGTTTAGATAAACAACGGAAAAGCCTTATTTTAAAATCTACTAATATTCTTTTCATCAAAATATAATTATTCTGCTTAATTAAACATTTTTTTCTGTCGGTAATTCTTTTCTTAACCCGGAATCACATTTAACTTAGTCTATTTTAAAAAATTTTGTAACTGTTAAAGCTCTAGTATTTTTGCTCCCTAATGCACTTAAAATTTATCCAATACCCCAAATAAAAAACAAAAAAAGTTAATTAATAATTGTTGAATCATAAATATAAATTCGAAATAGTATACCCAGTTCTTAAATTTCAGTTTATCTTAATCTTTAGGCTCTATAAATAATCATGTTTTCTTTCGCCTAAATAAATTAAATCAAACCAAATTGAATTTGATGTTCGAGAAGAACCAAATATTTAAAGACTAGTTTAGAAAATTCCTTATCTTGGAATTTGGGTAAATTTATTATCTAAAAAAAAAAGAGAATAGAAGAAGATGTTTACGGGCCCATATGCCTTAAGAAAAATTTAATTAATTTATTTTATTTAGCAAAGTATTTTTAAAAACAGAAAAACTATTCATAAAAAAATCATTAGCGCTAATTTAATTATCGAGTTGAGTCGAATTCATTTGATGAAACTCTTTTTTAATAGATTACAAGATGAATGTCGAAATCTATTTTTACATTACAAGCTACTATTCTTGGTTTTATGAAATTTTCTCAACAAAAAAGATTTTTAAATTAAGTTTCGTTAAAAAGAAATGTATCGGATCCTAAATTTGATTCAGAAGTTGAATTGAAAATTATTTTAATATATTTTTTCTCAGAGCTGTTTAAGATATGCTGTGCATACAAAAAAAAAGATAAAAATAAGTCCAGAAATGAAATTAAGAATTTTAAAGGCGTTGTGAGATTCAGTACTAGTATTCAGTACGTGAGTGTTTGAATAAAAATATTTCCTTTTTGGCATATTAAAATTAAGGGTAAAAAAATTTCAAAAATAATTGAGATAGGGTGCAATATAGCAAACTGTACTTTTTCAACCTAAATTTTTCGAAGCGCCAAAAGACGAAGACTATTTCGATTTATTTTGGTTATTGATTTTATTGAAAAATCTTTTCATTTATTTTTTTAATCACATGAAGCCAATTTTAAAATAATGAGACCTAAATTATTTTTATCTGTTTTTATTTCTATAAAGAATAAAGTATTTTTATTATAAAGTATCATTGAATGTCCGAGTTTTCTCTCATTTGGAAATGAATTTCATATAAATTCTTAGATAAAAATTTTGATTAAAAAATGATACGGAATTTCAAATGGATTGCTTTAATTTTTTCTATTCAAACCATTATTATTAAATTCACTTTTTTTTAAATTTTAAAATCAATCAGGATTCAATTAAAATTAATTAAAAATTTGTTTTTTATTTATAAAATTAATATTAAACATACTTTTAAATAAAAATCTCTTATTTAATTGTTTAGATTTAATTTCAAATTTCAGAAAAAAATTCTTTAAATATTCTATAAATACAATTTATATAAATATCTTTATATTCTTTATTTTTCATTTAATTTTTGAAATAAACAAATTAATGCCTGTTTAGTTTACTTTGTTTTAAACTCAAGAAAGAAAAGTGCTCCGTCTTTTTCTACCTTTCATTCTTAATTTTTCCTTCCAATCCAAATTAAACTTATATTTAAAATTTCAATTTAATTAAATATTTAAAGCAATTCATTGAATAATGATAAAAAAATCAAAAAATATTAAAGATTCTTTTGGATTTTGGTAATTTAAAGAAAATTTTATATTTTTTATTTTACTTTTTCAAGCTAAACAAATTTTAATAATTATTTTTGAATTTAACTATAAAATTTTAACTTAGAGGAAAACAACAATAAATGAAAATGCTTCATTAATTTTAATTGGCGATGTTAAAAAAAGATTATGAGTAAAATTTGTGATTTAGTCACAAAAGAGCGTAACAAATTTTTTTAAATTTTCTTAAGTTAAAATTTTGTTCTGTTAATCAAATAAGATAAAACAACATTTCTACATCATTTATTAACCAAAATCTTTACAAAAATTTCAGCGAAGTGTTTTTTGCAGTTATGGTAGACTTGATCAGGATATTAAAAATGTCGAAACTCGCAGTAAATTTTAGCTTTCAAAAAATATTTAAGTTTTCATCTTTTTGCTATTTGCTAAATTATATATATTTTTAATTAAAAACATCATTATTATTATAACATTTTACTGAAGTATTTAAATCTATTTAATAATAACTTACAAATGAAAAATAATTTTTCATAATTAAAACAAATAGAATCTTTTAAAAACTAAAATTTTGTTCAATTGAATAGATAATCAAAACAAAAGTAAAATAAAAGCTCTTTAGAGAATTGTTCCCCAAAAGTCTAACTATAAATTTACAATTTATTAGACTAAAAAATTTTCTATTTATCTTATTGATTTTATAATCAGTCAAATAAAATAATTTTCAATCAATACTCTTTGAACAATTTAAATTTATATTCTACACTGTCTGTTAAAATAATGTGTTGATATCTTTAAAATCTCTCTTTTAATGAGAATAAATCTATATTGTTGTTTTTAATTTTTGATAGTATTTTTTTAAATAAAAGTTGAAATTTCTAAAATAAATTCCGAGGGCCTTAAAATGTAATTCCTAATTAAAAGTTTAGATAAAAATAAACTCTCAATAAATCTAAATTGATTTGGATGTTTATTTTTAAATCGCTGGAAGGAACTAGAGATAAAATTTAAAATTTATTCTAAAAAAATGTCTAAATTTACAAGTTCTGTCTTAAACTCCAGACTTAGCCTGTAATTTTTGAAAATATTCAAATCCTTAATAATCTGTTAAATAATAAATTTAATAATTTCCATTTTTGATTGATATGTTTCCTGACAGATCACTTTACTAATTAAAATTCGGAAATCATTCGTTATTTTTTTCATTTAATTGAATTTTTTGCAAAATTCTTTAGTAAAGAAAATTTCCTTCATCCGTATTATCATATGCTTAAATATTTAATAAATCAGTTTTGAATCGGTTGTGCGAAATTGATCATTTTATTATTTGGATTTTGGCCTTGAGTTCAAAAACTCTGCTTAAACAGTTCCTATGGAAATTTTCCAAAGGATTATAGAAATATGATGCGTTTTTGATGATAGAAGAAAAGCTTTTTATTTTGTTAATAAATTTTACCTAGCTGAATAATCCTTATATTCTTGAGAGCTTGAGTTCTTGAAAAATAACTCAAGTCTTGTTAGCAATTCCTTCAAAAAGCTGCCGAAGTGTCGTGCTGAAAATTCCTTTTATCAATCAATATCGAAAAGCTTAATTCGATTTAGAGCAAAGAAGACTAAAAGCTCTTAGCAAATTGCTGTTTCTTCTTTACAAGATCCGATTTTTAATAGATCAGTTTAATTATTACTAGAAAATCAATCAATTTACTCGACAATTGTAAAATGTTTATTTTAAAATTAATTTTAAATGATAAACAGATAATTTATCCTGATATCAAAAATGATTTATGTAAGAAAATATTGATGACGTAGTTGCAATGAGTTCTTCAAATATGAATCCCATAAAAATAAATCATTAACTATTTATCGATCGATTTTTAAAACATTTAGTTAAAAAAATCGAGAAAATTTATCTTATTATTTCCCTATTTGATAAAATTTTTTAAACGCCTTGATCTAAAGAAATGCAAATATTTAAATACTTATCATTATTTTTCCAATTGCAAGAAACTCTTATTACTCTTATTGTAACTCAGACCAGGTGAGGAAAATCAGACCTGGAAGAAATAGAGATTTAATAAAAAGAAAATGACCAAAGATTGTAGTAAATATTCCTGGTAACGCAGAATAAGTTTGCTAGATATTGGTTAATTAAAAATTAATTTTTTAAATGCTTAAATATTAATTATTTGAAAAAAAAATTATATCAAAAATATAATTTTTTTAAAGATGAACGATTAAACATTTTTCAAAAATACACAAAAAAGTCTGAGACATAAAATCAGATTCCAATTTTTTTGAACTTTTATTTAACTATTCTTAGACATCCATTAAAACAATTCATTTAACTCGCAGAATTTATAAATAGAAGTTATTTAAAATTATTTAAGTTAACGAAATGAACAATGCATTTTTGGAGTTTTGAGAAAAGTTTCCAAAATTTAGAAATATCAAATATTGATGTCATTAACTAAAAAAAATACATTTTATTCTCTAAAATCTTGATATTTAATGAAAACGATATAGAGAAAAATTGAATGACTCGTAATAAAACAAGGTAATTTTATAAAACCATAATTTCAACTGATATTAGAGCAATATAATTATTTTAGCTAATAAAAAAACTAATTAAAATCTGTTAAAAATTTTAATTAAATTAATAAAAAAAACTTGTAATTTCGAAAGAAAAAACTACGAAAAATCATTTAAATAAAATTTAAGTGTCAAATAGATTATGTTTCTGAAAAATAACTCCAATTAAACTTTAACCAATTCAATATGTAAATTTGATTATTCTGGTACTTTCATATAAAAAATTCAATATTCATGTTAAATAAAAATTCACATATATTTAATAGTGGGAATTCCGAAAATAATTATACAATTTGAATACTTAGTTCATAATTATTTATTGGAAATTTTCCATTAAAAATTTACTAGTTTGAATCTATGCTGAGTTGTTCCAGAGCAAAAAAAATTTGCTTTTGACGTAATCGGATTTTATTATCCAGATAAATTTTCCTGCATTCTATCTTGAAATTTTACAAAATTTAGCCGATTTTATGATTTTTTATTATTAATTGACAGATAAGCTAAAATCAAACTACGAGCCCCATTCACGCATTGATTAGCAATATTTAAGCTAGACGCAAATAATTACTTTAATACACAATGAACCCATTTTCTTTAAAGCTTTTAGCAGAGAATATTTAAATTTCAAATTAAATAATTAAAATTAAGAATGGAAAAATCAGAGAGATAATAAAGTTTTCTAATGAATCAGCAATTATTTTGTTTTGGTAAAAACATCTAATTTCAATTAGTCTATTATATTAATTGAAAAATGTCTACCAAATTTTTAGATAAAAGACTCTAGATTACAAAAATTTAAAATTTTATTTAAAATAAAAATATTTTTTTCAATTTGTTTACTTCAATTCGACTATAATATTTGTAAAATAAAAGGCACGATCCAAAAAACCTATGATACAACTTTAGATTATTATTGTGGCAACGATTCGAAAGAATTGATATTTTAAATCAAAATGAAATATCTAATAAGAAATGAATAATTTTACAAAATAAAGCTTTTTCTGGTCTAAAAGACAGCATAAATTAAAATATAGACTAAAATATAATTTCAACTTGAGTTGATTAAATATTGATATCTATTGAATAAATGCTATTAATATGTTTGTCTCGGTTGGGATTAATTTAAGCTAAGTTATTGTTCTGGATCGATGGATTATTGTAACAAGAGTATTCATTCTCTTAAATGTTCTCCTAAAATTAAAGTTGTTTATTTTCTCAAATTTAAATAAACTTACAAATTAAAATTTTTCATACAATATTGAATGAGATTATTTACATTTATTTTATTTTAGGAAATATTTTAAACTTAACTTTACAAAAAAAATCTTGGAATTTAAATTAATAAAAATGAGCTCAAGTAGAAACCATTAACATTTTATGAAAAAAATTTGCTTTTACTAAAATAATTATGGATTCAGATTGTCTTATTAGAAAAAATTATTTTTGAAGATAAAAATCCAAGATTCTTGGGTTCAAACAATAATTTGGTATGATTTTAATTGTTAAATGCACGATCAAAAAATTGTGAGCGTATTATGTCAACAAAAATAGGAGACAAAAATTTTTTTAATTCTAATTTTTATTATTGAATAAACAATATTTTATGGTTTTTTGGTTTATGTTACTTTAAAAAAATTAGAAAATAAATTTAGATAATTTTTTTTTTGAGAAAATTTGGTTTTTTACGATACCATTGATCTTTTACACCACAAACCCGTATAGCTGAGTGTTTTCATTCATTTATCAATCCGAAATTTGGGTAAAAATGCCAAATTAAATAACATATAAAAAATAAATGCACGACTAAAATCAAAAAGCTTAAATACAGCATTTCATTTTGAAAGAAATGAAAGAAAACAAAACTTAAAATTGGAATTTAGATTTCAGGGCAGGGCTAAAAATCAAAAATTAAAAAAATTATCTGACAAAATATTATTAACTAATTTTTTAATAAAAAAATTAAAAGAACATTTAAATAGTGTTAAAATTTCTTATCATCATATCCCTTCGTTCGAATATGCTGCACAACAAGCAAAAAATGAATAAATAAAAAAAAATAAATAAAAATTTTTTATAGCATGGGTGAGATGTGCTTTGGTGCTTGGTCCAAAAGCTGATAGCTCAGCTTATGGTTCAGCAAGATCGAACGAGGGAATACGACAATTTTCTTTAAAATAAAATTTTTTTAAAGCTTTTCTTACAAAAAAAATTTCATATTTGACATTTTTCAATTTTTTACGATTTTTTACAAAAAGGAAATTTTTTTTGGTAATTCTACGTGAATTAATTAAATTTAGATAAAATTACCAAAATCTTGATATCCCAGCAGCCCTGTTTAATTTTCGCTAAATTTTAATTTTTATGAATTTTAGTAAAATTTAATTTTATAAAACCCGTATTTAAATTTAAATGAATCTAAAAGATATGAATGTGTAATTTTTTTTGCACCATTAAACGAGTAAATTTAGCAAAATTAAGGTTATTTTTTTCATCTTAAACACTTTTAATTATAAAATCTTAGATTAATAAATTATTATGGAAAAGAACAGTTAAATTTTAGTTTTCACCGTTTTTTATTAAAATAATTCAATTGTAAATAATTCATTTGACGGCCAATTTTTTTATTAGACCATAAATTTGTTTGCTGATTAATGCTTTATTCTAAATTAAAAAATAATTTAGATAATATTGCAAATAAAATAAAAATCTAATTATTCGTTTAATTGTATTAAACAATGTTATATATGATTCTATCGGGTTATTTTCATCCTTATTAATGAGAGTTGAATGTATAATTTGAAAAAATTCTCTACTAAATAAATAAAGATTATATTTTTTGAGATTCGGTTGCTAACAAAAAATTAAAAAATTGTAAAAAGTAAATTTGGTAAAAAAAAACTTCAACAGCTTTTAGATCGAACAAATCGTTTGTAAAAGTTTTATTTTTTATTATGTATAATATGGTAAAGTCTGTGAAACTAAATGTAGCTTTTTTAGTAGATTTAAATTGATGATAACTATTGTCTAAGGGAATATTTTTATTTTTTAAAAACAGTAGATTTTCATTACTTCGTTTATATTGAATTTAGAATGAAGAAATGTGTTATTTCACATGAAAATTCGTTTACTCAAAATATTTTGAAGAAATTATAAATGGGGACTCTTATTAATGGATGTTTTTTTTTCAATCTGAAAAATTAAAAAAAATTAATATTAGACATTAGAATCTAATATTTAAAATGAAAAAAAATAATTTTCTAGAGTTGAATATATAAATAATATTTTTTTGAATTGATTCAAAGTTTAAATGATAACATTTACACTACTACTACTACTATTTAATTTTTTATAAAAATTTAAGATTTTCATTTATTTCTTAAAATTAATATTAATAAGAATAATATAAGTTCTGATCTAGAATATATTAAGATATATATTATGAAATTTTTACCTTTTTTTATTAAGATCTTACAAGAAAAAATTTATAATATTTAAACAACCTCTAAGAGTAAAAACTTGTAGGAAAATTCTCAGATCTTGTGAAGTTCTTTGTGTTTTTATTTTTAAAAAATGAGCTATATCTTAAATTTCAACTTATCATAATTTTAGAATTAAGATTCTATTTGGAATATTTTTGAGATTAGAAACTGATCTTATTACTAATCTTATTTTATAAGATTAATTTAGAGATTCATTTCCTAAGGAGAGAAACTAAAGCGGTTAAAAGTATCAAGCACTTAGTAAAAGATAGACTTTGCTAGTTTAGCTACTAGAAGAGACAGAGTTGATTTAATTGAGTTTTCGAAAATTTCAAGAATATTCAACATAGTAGAGTAGCACAAATTTGATGATCCAGTCGGATGTGCTTGGTTGAAAAACCCACTAAATGAAAGCAGAATAATTCCTTGCCAACAGAAAAGAACCAAGTAAAATCTGAAGTATTGAATGCGTGGTCAAAAAATTGAATTTAAAACTTACTTGACAATTATGTGGAATAAGACTAAATGATCAAAAAAAAACTTCATTAGATTGTAAATCAGTATTGATAATTTTTTTATTACACATCTAATATAGCTAAGTAGTTATTCAGGTCCAACCTATTGTAGCTTTTTCATTCATATCATTAAAATAATTTCTTTGAATAAATTTATTGGAGTCAGTGCTGAAATTAGCTGATTTTTAAATTGACTTTAAATGGCACATAAATATAATATTGTCCAAAAATATTTATTTTTGATATTTGTTAATTTAAATGATGAAAACGTTAATTCCTAGTCGAATTCGAATGTAAACTTTAAATATTGGTTCGATTGGAAAAAAATTTCAAAAAATGATAAATAAGCTGAAATTTGATGGAATTATAAGGATTTTTTCTAAGCTATTCTTCTTTTTTTCCAATAAATTTAATTTAATTTTTAAAATGAAACATAGAAGAATATTTTGATTGATTAGGAAAAAAGACTTTTATTTTTCTTTCTTTCTGGTAATTGATTCCAAATAGACAAAATTTTGGTTGATTAAAAATATGATGTCCTACTTGACAAAATTATTGGTTCTGTATTTTTTTCAAATAAAAATTGGCATTGTTTTGTAACAAAGAATAAAAGCAAAAATTTTTAAAATGGAACGCTTTTGCAAATGCTTAATTTGGGTGGTACAAAGTTTGTATCAGCTGAAACATTTTGTAGAACAATTTTTAGACTCATCGCAAAAAATTTATTTCATTCCAAAATTTTTTTATGTTCTTTGTTCCAAATTTCACAATGCCATTAAAATTTACAATTAAGCAAATGGTTATGTCTAAAAAATTGAAAAAAGATTTCTTAGATTTTTGAAATTTATAAATTAAACTTTTCTACAAGAATTCATAATTACCGATAAAACAAAAAACACATAGATAAACGCTTATTAAACGTGAGCGTTTTCACGCGTGAAGATTCCTCAAAAAAGCGTGTATTTTTTAATTTAATTAATCTCTGTTTTTTTGTAAACACCACTTTAGAATTCTTGAAGACAAGCTATTCCTAATTTCAAAAGATAAATTTCAAAAAAATTTTATGCTTTCAAGAAAATTTAAAAAAAATAACAAAAATAAATACTCAGTTAAAAATTTAATTTCATACTGCTCGCCATCAAAACGACTTTCATCTTTTTTTGCTTTGGACCGCTTCTAACCATTTAACATTATTCATAATAAGCTTTTGTTGGTTAATTTATCGGAAAAAATTTTTAAAATAAAATTAAAAAAATTTTCGAATTTTAATGGCGTTTTTTCGCGTGCGATAGCGATACGTTTGTACTCCAAAAACACCCAATTTCGAGGTTAATCAACCGACTAGTGTTCCTATCTTTAAAACTGATTAACACTTCATTTTTTTAAATTCTATATAAAAGTCTCATTTAAAATTTTAATTATTATAAAATTAATGAAAAACACATAAAAAAATTTGAATCCAAAATTATTTTATAAAATTTAACAAAAAAATATTCAAATTAAACAATTCAAATATGTGCACAAATTCTAAAAAAATAAAATTAGTGTTTTGAAAATTTACAGCTTAAATGTTGAAAACTTTGATCTTTTAATCACAAAGCAATTTATGAGTCTTGAGTAGAAATATTCAAAAGTTTTTTCACCATTTTTCGATTTTGTCATCGGCTCATATAAATTATTGGTGTTACTTAAACTATATTTCAATTTTCTTGAATTATTTTTTTCAGTTTTTCTTTTAAATTTAAAGGTGAGTTTTTATAAAACAGACATTTAAAAGAAAAGGTAATCATTCGTTCAAATATTCTATATTGAAACGAATAAAGACCATACTTTTCAAAAAGTTTTTTATTTCGTTAAAGTTATTTGCTTTAATAAATTTTAGCTAACTTATTAACAGCTTTCTTTGAAAAATAGCATAGAAGAGTAGAGCAATTATCAAAATACGATAAAATAAAGGTTTCAAAAACGCTTTTTATACGCGCGTTAAACAGGCGTTTTTCGTTCTACGGGTAATAATAAATGTTTTCCTTAAATAATAATGTGATTATAAAAAAAATACATAAAAATTTTTAAGATTAGATATGTACCCTAAAAGAATTTTTATTAATTTCAAAAGGATAGGAAAAATGGATAGGAAATTAAAGTTGAATAAACTTTGATTTAAATTAAGAATTAGTTTGAATTGACTCTTTTTTTAATTATTTGTCTGCGATTGATCAACATTTTTGATTCTTTCAAGGCTTTTAAAAAATTGAAAGATTTTAGCTTCTCACAAGTTTCATTTGATTCAAATATATTAATTCTCATTTTTCAATATTTTAGCGCAGCATTTCAATATCCGTGAATGTCAAGTTCTCAACAAAATGTTGATAAAAATATAATTTTATTTCAACAAATCAATTAATTTTGTCAGAATATCATTTGTGTCTAGAGATTTGAATTAAATGAAAAAATTGAAATTTGTTCTTTGAGTTAAGTTTACTAAACTAGATAAATTAAATTTTATTAATTTTATTTAATCAGTCTTTTCGACACTGCTTAATCATCATATTTTTGTAATCCTTTTAAACTCAAATTAATAGAATTGAGGCAATATCTAATCTGACCCTACTACAGTGACATCTTATTTAATTACAATCTAATTTATTCTGAAATTTTAGATTTTAGAAATTTTAAATTGTAAATTTTTGGTTTTGCTTTCGAGAAAGAAAATGTTAAAAAACATCAAAAAATTGAAAAAATTGACAAAAATTTTTTTTGTTAACTTTATAAAATGTTTAGCTCTTTTATGGTTTATAACAAGTTTGATAGCCTATTTGAAATAAAATTTTTTTGGTAAATTAATTTAATGACGAAAATTTTATTTGCTTTCATTTTTTTTTAGTGCTTTAGCTTTTTATTTATTATTTACAATTTAAATTTTATTATTGATAAATTTCCCAATCGAAAATGATCAAAAATTTTATAATTTTTATTAAATGAAAAAACAATTTTTTTAAATTATCATCTTATTGCATTGGTTCATTCACTTTGAAAAAACAAATTGCGCTTTAATGATTTATTTCTTTATCGCAAGCGCCTTAATAAAAAAAAAGTTAATTATAAATAAAATATATGAACTAATAATAGTGACCATGAGCCAATAATAGTTTTTGCATTTTACTTATATGATACCAGCAAATACTATTCAGAAATGTAAACAAAAATCCCAACCAGCACATACCAAGTGAATATCCGTATTTAACTACACGATTTTGGCAAATAATTTGAAGCAATTGATTCGATCCACCACACTTTGTGTCTTGGTTAACTGATATAATTTTTCGATGAAAAATAGCGATCATTAGAGCCAAAAAAACAGCAGTTAACATATTCAAAACACTGGTAGCAAGTGTTAGAGGGACCCTTTTGGTGAAACCGGCAGATATTCCTGTACTCCATGAAAAAATCAGTAGAAAATAGCATACTATTGTACAACAAGCTGCTGCGTTATGCATACCTTAAATTAAAAAATATCCGATTGTAGAAATTTGTAAAAATAAAGACTTAACTTGGATTTTTTCGGAACATTTTCCACCAAGTTAAAATCTTCAAAAATAATTTAAATATTCCAGTAATTATTATACAGTACATTTCTAAACAAAGTTAACAGGCTTCTTAAGCAGTTTAAAAGCTGCTCTTAAACCCTGCTTAAACCGCTCATAAACACTGCTTAAACTGTTTTTAAACATTTCCCCATCATTTTTTATTAAAAAGTTTAAACTAACTTAAACATTACTTAAACCGCTCATAAACGCTGCTTAAACCGCTCATAAACACTGCTTAAGCAATGTTTCGAAACACTGTTAACTTTGTTTAGAAATGTACTGTAAGTAAAAAATATTAATATGTTTAATGGAAATTTTTCGATTTTAAATCTCTTAAATTTAAATAAATTAAAAGATATGAACGTGAATTTTTTTTCACCAAAAAAACGAGTAAAATGTTAATTCAAAGGTTTTTTTACACAAAATCATCCATATGCTAGAGGGTTTTCAAGAATCTGGAACACATTTACCTGTACAATGTGGGTTCAATAACATATTTTAAAGAGCGATAAAAAACAATTTAAATCATGTTTTTGTGTATTTTTAGTATTTAAATTTTTAAAACAATTTATTTTCGAAAATAAAAGTTATCCCTAATAAAAGTCATTAAAAAGTATTCAACTGTGCAATTTAATTGCAGATTTTTTGCAGAGCCTCATCTAATATTTAGCATACTTGTTGCATTATTTTGTATTTTGCCGAGAGATTTAATCAGATGCCATTCAAAAGATATAAACAAGATAATATTTGATCGTGAGCTTCAAGATACCGAATTTTATTCAAAAAGAACAGAATATACTGAAATTTTTATCTGATTGCAGAAAATCATCTTTTTTTTCAGTTTGTAACATTTTTGTGTAAAATTTTGTAATAAAATCAGAGTTGTTTAAAAGTCGTAAAATAAAGTCCTAATCGGGATTTAAAATTTTTTTATTTTTTTTTCAAGTCTGAGCAACATGAATTTTTTGCCGTTCCAGGTAGTTATTGTGACGGCCAACTACTGAACAACTTATAGTGACTTTTAAACAGCTCCGAATAAGATGTAAAAAAATGTTAAATTTCAAGTTGAAAAATGTCGAAAACCTAAAAAAAATAAAAATAAAATTTTTTAATCGTCAGCATTTTTGTTAAGTTTGTTTTAGTTTTACGTTATCTTACATTTTTTGATGTAAAAATGCGTAAAATGATGTGATATTTTCATTCTGCGATTTAAGCTAAAACACTGTTGATAAAATCCAACCAAAAACTAGATAAATTTGATATTTCAAAATCTATGTATTCTTACACAATTTTTATCAAATAATTTTTATTTTCAATTGTACTAAATTCAATCTGTTCTCTACAGTTTTTGGTAATATCTTAGTCATATTTATCTTATTCACAACTATATATAACAATCCTTTTCAGTTTTTTAATGATTATTTTGGAGCAAAAATCTTCGCCATGTTATAAAATTTGTATACGAGGTTGGCAGGAGTTTAAATTTTGCATGTGAAATTATTTAAGTAGACATGTTTAAAAGAGGCCTTACTTTGAACGTTGATAATTTTAAAAGTTTGGGAAGTTGATCAAAATATGTGCGAATTATAGTATTTTTAATTTTTAAGTAACTTAAATTAATGGCACAAAATTTGAGTTCCGAAAATAATATAAAAGTGGCATGATATTCTTAATAATAACTGAAAATAAAAATAAATTAAAAATCTTAAAATGTCGTTTGAGAATAAGGTAAAAATGTTCCAAACCAGAATCAATAAATTATGTTTTCCTTTTGTATGTAATTACTGTTTAAAAGTAATTAACGCAAAAAATTTAACTTGGCATGAAGTTAAAGATAAAAAAAAACATGGATCAAATACGCAAATCCCATCGGTGTTTTCACCTCAACAAAGAAAGATTCGTTTTGTCGAACCTGTAGCAAAGCGTTTCAAAGAAATAAACCATTAATTGTTTGTCGCAGAAATAAACACTATTCCTCCACAAATAAAAAACCTTAATAGATATATTCAATATAATAAGTTAGCGTTATTGTACATCTCTAACTATACAAATTCACAGTCTCCTTTGAATTTGGTTCTACGAAGCAAATTAACACTTCACTACGTTATTCCCCACCACTTTAAAAGCCTAGAATTTAAACCCGTGAATAATTATTATTTATTATAAACTAAACTTTCATCTATATATATATTTTTTTTTATAAAAGAATTTTCAAAAGCAGAAAACATCTCAAGTGACTGTTAAAGTTGAATAAAATATTTCAAACTTGATCAAATTTTTGGTTTAGATTATGCCACCAAAACTAAAAAAATAAACAGCTAATAAAATATTAATGCCAGGTATGTAAGAATAGAGAGAGAATTATTGGGTAAAAATGTTATCTTACATGCATCGAGGGATCAACCCATCGGCATCCGTAATTTTTCAGAAACAGATTATATATATATGACTTTTCAGCAGTTTGCTTTAACAAGATAAACCACTTCGACAAATTAGATTTAATTTATTTTAATATTCAGCTTTAGAGTAAAAATAATTTACTATGATATCCATCGATAGATAATTTTAATTTTATGTTCTTTCAAGTTGTTTTGATTATTATTTTTGGTAAATATCTGGACCGTCTAGACCCGATGAACCTTTTTTTCTATCTACAAGATTTATTTATTTTTTCGACTATTAATTACATGTACTTTGAAAATACTTACTTTTTGTTGAGATTAATTCCCTTTTTATGAGAAAATAAAAATTTGTTTTTATTAGATAAATCCAATTTAAGTTTAATGAATCTCGATTACATTAGTAATAATTTGTCAAGTAGTAGATGCACTTGTAGTTTTTATTTCAATAATTATTATTGTTCTCATATTATTTCTTTAGCAAGAAACCAAAAGCTTTTAGAAATGCCACTGAAGTATATTCAAAAAGCTATTGATCCAAAAGCAAAATATGAGAATGTCTATTTAGGCAATAATAAAATAAATTTTTTCTTTTTTTATTTAAATTTTTTTTATATATTTTGATAAATAATTTTCAACTTAAACTAAATATTTTGTAAAAAAAACTAATTAAATTAAACAAAAAGTTATTATTTTCAACAATTTATTTACAGCTAATTAATTTCGACTGTAAAAAAATTAAACACAACAAAAAAATTAGCGTAAACTAATTAATTTCATAATGGAGGTAATATTTTCTCATTTTTTTCGAAAAGTTTTTTTCGATCTTGATAAACCTACCAAGAATTATTAAGGACAATCTGCTCTTTAAGATAACAAACGTTTGACGAAGATAGAAGGAATTATGCAAGACTACAAAGCATTTTAGAAAAAAAACTTGCTTTCTCATAATTTCTTGAATTAAAAAGTTCAATTTTTTTAATTTTTTTCTTAAAATATTTTTATTGATCTTTAAGAAAACAAACATTTGACGAAGATAGAAGGAATTATGTAGGACTACAAAGCATTTTAGAAAAAAAACTTGCTTTTTCATAATTTCTTGAATTAAAAAGTTCAATTTTTTAATTTTTTTCTTAAAACATTTTTATTGATCTTTAAGAAAATATCAAAAAATTTTAGTTCAACTTTTAATATTTCATGAGCCTTATAACGAGTTGTAACTGTGGTGCGGTTTTTCGACCAACACCACCAATATTTTTTTCTTCATGTCAAAAAACCCAAAAATGATGATTTTCATGAATACCGTATCCCCTTGTTTAGCGACGCATGCTTTAATACCATGAGTAGGATATTTGGTGCATGGTCTAACATAGACCTCACAATGTTAAATTTTTTATTTTAAAAGTCCTATGGGTCACATAGTCGATACATATTAAAAACGTAGCGTTTATAATAGAAATTCAAATAGAAAAGCAGAGCTTCAAAAAAAGTCTTTATTAGAGACTCGGGGTTTTAAGCTTAAAAAAAAAATTAAATATAAAAAATATTTATTGAGTTTATTTTATAGATGCGACGTTAGAGTTATGGTAAAAAAAATATTAAATATAATAAAAAAGTTTAATTTTAAGTATTGACCCGGCATTTAAATTTAAAAATTTAAGACAAAAAAGAGAAAAAAAAAATTAAAAAAAATTATTTTTTCGATTTATTCATAGAACCTTTCTTTCTTCCTAGTGGCTTTCTAACTGAACCATTCTTGTTGTAAACAAATGGCGTACTAACACTTGTTGAAGTATTTTCTATATTTTGTTGTATTGGGATATCTTGCAATGGCAAACGTTGAACGGTGTGACCCTGCTGTGTACCGACAACAATGGGAATATTATTATTCTGACTATATTTTGGTAATCATCGTCTCAAGTAAATTTAGCCCCTATTTCACAAACACCAAATATTTCCCAGTGTATATCATCAGTACAAATCCTATTAGATATAATGATTAGATAGTTAGAAAGCCACTAGGAAGAAAGAAAGGTTCTATGAATAAATCGAAAAAATAATTTTTTTTAATTTTTTTTTTCTCTTTTTTGTCTTAAATTTTTAAATTTAAATGCCGGGTCAATAATTAAAATTAAACTTTTTTATTATATTTAATATTTTTTTTACCATAACTCTAACGTCGCATCTATAAAATAAACTCAATAAATATTTTTTATATTTAATTTTTTTTTTAAGCTTAAAACCCCGAGTCTCTAATAAAGACTTTTTTTGAAGCTCTGCTTTTCTATTTGAATTTCTATTATAAACGCTACGTTTTTAATATGTATCGACTATGTGACCCATAGGACTTTTAAAATAAAAAATTTAACATTGTGAGGTCTATGTTAGACCATGCACCAAATATCCTACTCATGGTATTAAAGCATGCGTCGCTAAACAAGGGGATACGGTATGTGTTTCCCATTCTACTAGGGTTTATAATTTGGAGCACCTAATTTTAAATAAATTTTACATAATGGTCACAAAAATTTTAAAGGTGATCATATAAATTTTATTACTGGTCACGAAAATAATAAAATCAAAAAAAAATTTTATTTTTAAAATTCTTCATTACTGATCACATAGGTGATCAGTGAAAAGTTCAGCAGTCAAAAAATGCCATGTTAAATAGCAGGTAAGACCCAATTTTTTTTCGATTTTTCAATTCATTATTTTATCAAATTGAAAATTTTATGATTATAAAAACTTACGGATCATGTCCTTTTCTGGATCGGCCAAGTCGAAAAACAGTTTTTCTTCCACGATAGCTGGATCTCTGCTCACATAACTGGAACATCTTTGCAATTTGATCGCTTTGCGGGACTCATCTAAAAACTGAAAATATAATTTATTTTAAAATTTTTGACTCTAATTTTACTTGATAAATAATTGCAATACTTCCATATACCGGAGTGAAGTTCATATATCACGATTTCTTTAGATTCTGTTTTATTCAAGTCTAAATAGTCATGAGATTTAAGAATGTAAAAATCGAAAAAGAATTCAAGCTCAATAATATTAATAGATTGGACATTTTTTGAAATAAGGTTGAATAAATTGATATTGCCATTGATTTTGGCGTATTCCGATTTGTTTTTATCAATTTTTTTTTCACCTATCAATTTTCGGATTTCTAAAAGTTCTTCATATTTGAATTCTTTTTGAATCATGAGCTCTATTGAGTTGAGGGTTCGATTATTTACAATGCCAATTTGCTTTTTTATTTCTATCATGTCGTATGAAATGTATTCAAAATGATCAGACAATGTTGATGCAAAAATCGACACTGCTGAAAAGATGGTAAAAATGGCACAGAAGGGTATAAGAAAAACATTTCTGGATATGACTTTTTCCAATCGCCTGAATTTCGCTCTTTGCTTGCGGATCAGTTTTAGATTAGCAACGTATGCCTCTTCGGGCGATTTTGCATGCTCATCTTCAAAGATCCTGTTATCAATGTTCATTTTGCAATGACATTTTTAGTTGACTAAATAAAATATTTTTAACAATTAGTTTTTTTTGTTTGATTTTTTGTTATTTCTCTTTTGGAAAAGCTTTTCAATTATTTATTCATAATTTAAAGGAAAAAAACCTCATTATTAAAAAAACAAAGTCGAGAAAAAAATGTAATCATACATAAAACTTTGAAATATCGATTGAAATTAATTGCTTGTTCGAACTGATTAGGCAATTTAAAATTAAAAATTCATTCCCTTATAAAAAATATAAATTGAACAAATTTGAAAAAAACATCATGTTTTTCTACTTTAATTCAGTTTTTTATAAATAAAAATACTAATACTATATTTTGATTTATTTTTAAATTGAAAAAATTAAATCTCTAAAGAAAAAAAGTTATATTTAGCTTAGAGTTGTATTAACGTTCAATAAATTCCCTTGATATTTAGAATTAAAAAAATCTTAAATAATGAGACAAATTAAAATTTTCGTTTAGTTAAAATTATAATATATTCATAAAAATCATAAAGTTTATTATTTTAATATTTTTCACAAATATATTTATTTCATTAATAAAATATAAATCTAAATGCTCATTTTTTATTTCGATTTTTTATTTACCGTTATTCTTTGTTCGATAATTAAGCCTCGTAATATCTATTTTTCTAATTTTGAACAAAAATCTTAAGCACTCAAATCTCATTGCTGCATTTAACTTAGAAAAATTGATTTTAATGTATCATAATTTTAATGTATCGTACAAGAGGTAATGTAAAATTCAAAAAAATAACTTTTTTTCTATGAGCTCATGAAAAGATCCGTGAATGCATCTTATATATTAAACAAATTTTGGCAAAACTTTGCAAATTTGGTAAAAATTAAATTTGAATAGAAGAAAAGTGAAGAGATTTTGGAAATTGTCACACAAGTTTTTTACCTGAATTTGTCTATTTCCGTATCGATATCAAGAAAAAATTGAGAATTGAAAAAGAATGCATCAGTGTTGGACGAAAAGTCTGAAAAAGTTTAAGTCCAATTCGTGACTTTTACTTTTGTCTTTTAAGTTTTGTTTATTTTAATAACAATATTATCTAAAATTAAAAAAAATCGTTACTTTGATTTTGACTTTTGTTCAACACTGGAATACATTTGAATTAGCGTTTGCATGCGGTAAGGGAAAAAAGCAGTCCAAAATTTGATCTGACTTAATTGGACCGATTTAAAAACTATTGGTTTTTGTAAGATAATTTTTTTTGTAATTCTTACTGGAAAATATTTTCACATGGATCGTGTCCTTGATATAATTTTTAAATTTCTATCTTTACTTCATTCTAAATATTCTTTTATTCAAATCTGTAAAATATACTAAATTGAATGCAAAATGATTAGATTTAGAACTTTTCGATTTTAAATTAAGCGATAAGTTTTCACCGCCAGGAATAGTTTCCGTCTAAAAAATTTTTGACTGTCCACATGTATTTACTAATACTAATTTTAATAATCGCATATTTATTCTTTTCTAATTAAAACTCGGTTTAACTGTTCTGACTAATTGTTAGTTTATTATTTCTTATTTTTTTTGAGCAGTCGAATGTTTATTATCTTAATTAATATCAAGGTAAATATTTATATAATATTTCTTTTAATCATTATATTTTAATTTTTCTTTAGTTGTAAAAAAGATAAAATCATGACTTTCATTTACTGAAAATCGTGTTGAAAATTCGTTTTGAAGAACCAAAAAATGCTTATGAATTGTCATTAGTGATTTTTGAGCATTATTATTTGACTATATATTTTTTCAAAAAACTTATTGAATCTTTAAGATTTTTAAATAAAAAATAAAACTTTAATATTACTATTTCTACTGCGAGTCCTGAACTTTTATACAAGTCTGTATTTAAAAAATTTTAATTTAATCTATTGTTCTACCAGAAAAAAATATTTTTCAAAGAGATATCCATTAATTTTTAGTTTAGCTCTATACTTCTGCCTAAATTTAAAATTAATTTAAGCTTTTTTTAAGAAGCAAATAAATGAAATTTTTTCGTACATATGAGTATTAATGCGTATAAAACAATTAAGAAATTTATTTGATAAGTTTT
>QEOQ01000258.1:202119-215448 GCA_010279815.1 Brachionus plicatilis | reverse complement strand
ATAAGAAAATAAAAATTATCTGCATTACGTCTATGTATTCTAAATTCTAATTGTTAAGAATAAGAAGATTTTTATTCTCAAGAAAATTATATATTTTAGTAAAGATGATAAGTTCAAGTTACTTTCCAAGGCAACTTGTTATACTAATTATGTATGTTAGCCATTAAGTGGGAGAAGATTTCTTGGGAATCATGGTCATACTTGCTATTTTTCAGGATTTTAAAACCTATCCAAACTCTAAACTCATGCTATTATACTTATTTCTAGTAAAGTCTCTATTTGTCAATTTTTTAACATTCGGTTGTGGATCCGATCTATGTTAGACTCTAATAGCTCTTTTAGTTTTTTTAAGGTAACTTTAATTTCTAAAAGAATGATTAGCTCTTTTAAATTATTTTATATCTTATTTTTAAAGAAATCTCTTATTGCTTGTGAAATACAATTATTGTCAGATTCATTAAAACCAAGATGAAGACTAAAGGTTGTGGCTAAAAAATCACCCAAAATTTTTCCTTTATCTATATCTGGATTTTATTCTCTGTCATCTTTAAATATTGATGGTATTTATCTTGTAAGTTTTTTTGATCTGAACTTATTTATTTTCCTCCAAAAAGGTCTACCTGACAGTCAAATTTTTCCTATTTTATTCATGAACTCAAGCCAGTTTTGGTTCCAAAATTCCTTCAAATGTAGCTCAAATGTAAGTTAATGAAATCTTGATTTTTGGAAAAGCTTTCTTATTTTCTTTCGTTCATCAATTAATGTTACAATATCTTTTAGAATGCTAGATTTAAAAAGCTTTTGATTCTGAAAGGTAATACTTTTTTGAGCATGATCTTTCCTGAGACGTGTTCAGCTAGTTCGCCAATGTTTGTTGGCAAACTATCAAACTGACTTGACGACTTAAGAAAATATCGGTATAGTCTCCAATTTGCTTTTTTAAAATTAAAATTAAAATTCGAAGAATTAACTGTAATTTCTCAACTATATGTTACATCAGTAACTTAATTTTTAATTTTTTTTTTTTATGTACTACTTCTCCTTCTTAGGAGGTTAATTTTATCAAATAAATAAATAAATGCTCAACTGATAAATATTCTTGGATGAGAAAATGATCACCCAATACCATCATCTCTCTAAACATTTAAGCCAAGACCAATGTCTTTACTTTGAATTTTATACTCTGTTTTTTTTTCGGAAAAAAAATTCCATCTTTCATATATTTGTCCTGAAACTATAGACCATTAATGGATCTTTTTTTTCAACATCACTGTTCATAAAGTGAAGTGTTCATAGAATCAAAACACACATAAGTGGTTTTTAAGTGAAAAAAAATATCTTGGCAAAGAGGATTATTTAACAACTGCTTGAGGAAGAATAATAAATGTTTTTTAATTAATTTGTACCACTCTTTCGATTTTCAGAGAGTCAAAATTACGCCAAGAAATAAAGTCTATTTAGATCTCTGTATCTAACCTCTGTTCGTCCTCTTTTGAAATTCGAGGTTCCTATATAATTAAGTCTGACTGTGAGAATGTTGAAAGGATTCAACGCAGGGCTACGAAATTTGTTTCTTCAATTGGAAAAAAACCTTATGAAAGCAGATTGAAGGCTTTGAACATTTCAAATCTGGTGGAAAGAACAAAAAGAGGTGATCTAATTCAATTATACAAGTTCATGCATGGGATAGAATTGGCTGAAAAAAGCAAAAATTTTAATGTCATAAAAAACCAAGGAAGAGTTCACTGCTTCAAATATCACCAAGAAATTTCTAGGCTCTAGCATAGAGATAACTTTTTTTCAACAGAAAATTTTTAATTTTATACAACCTTGTAAATAAGCTGCATAAAATTTTTAAAAAATTTCAGTTCATAATTATATAAGAAATCGTTTTAAAATAATAGAACGCCTTTTTATAATTGAATAAGATAAACTCAGAAATTAAATTTCCTTGTTTTCCGATGAGAAAATATTAAAATATAAAGGGGATAATATGAATAAAATGATTTTAAGACCACAAAAAGAAGACTAAAAAAACAAATAAGTATCTAAAGAGGCACTAAAAGATAGCTTCTAGTTTTTAAATCATTTTTTTCTAATCCAAAATCAACGTATTAAAAAAATAGTCAAAATTACCCAAGCAATAAGAGAAATAATTCTAAAGATTTTTTTTGCGATTAAAAAATTAATCAAAATTTTTTGCTGATTTTATCTATCTTATTGAAGCAAGTTAAGAGATGAAAAATAAATATCTATAGGGTTTTTTTTAAACTTCATTCTATCTTTTAACAGCTATGATAATTCGTTTGGCTTTTATCTTTGGTAAAATTTTAAACTGATAATTCTCCTTAAAACTATCACTCTTAAAAATTTTATATTTTTGTTTGTTTATTAGCATGTTTTTATTAAATAGTTTTGGAGCATCTAGTGAACAAATTTCTATTTTAATTTATTCTATTAATTGATAAATAGACTTAAGATTGAATTATTCTATTAAAAATTTTATTAAGAATAGAAAAAAAAACTTAATTTTTTTTGGAAAAAATACTTAACAAGTCCGCGTTTTCTGATAGTTAACATAAAAATAACGCAATTCTTTTGAAAATGAAATCTTTTAAACTAACTGTTAAAAGTTATTCCTGTATATTCAGGTTATGTAACATTTTATCTTTATTTCCAGACAAATGCTGATAAAATTTAAATTCAAACCTTTTCAACAAGTTATTTCATATAATTTTTTTCTACATATTTTGCCTAATAATGTTTTTATCTTGCTCCACTTTTTAAATTTCAATTGTTTAATAAAAAATTATTGTATATCAGGAAATTTATAACTCGCGAACAATTCCGTGATCACTTTCTTTTAATTAAGTCACGTAATCAATTTTTTTATATAAAAGCTAATCATTTAAAATAACTCGAAGCCAAGCTATTACCTGCAATAGCATCAAAAAAACTATCAAATTTTAGCTTGAGTTGCATTTTTCTTATTCATATTTATTTTGGATTAAAACAATCGGGAATTTCTTTAATTAATTTAAGAAGATTAAAAAAAAATTTATTTAAACAATTCAATTTTTTAGCCTATCTAATTCATCGCTAGAATTCACCATTGATTGATTTTCAGCTAGAGAATGCAATGAAGCCCTCAGCATTGTGTCTATGTCCACATTTTTATGTTTGGAACTAAATTTTCGTACTGAAAAGTACAAAAAAATAAAAAATAAAAGAGAAAACGCTTTGTAAATCCACGCAATAGCTTTAAAAAAAATTATCAAAATATTTTCTAAATAAAAAAAATTAAATTTACATCCATAAACATAACGAAATTTTTCTCTATCATAAAACAAACAAGACCCGATTTTGTCACACTCGTCTTTACGCCATATCAAACAAGTAAAGTCGATTGCTTGACCAAATATCAAAGGAGAAGGTATATATGCTAGAAAGAAAATAAATTTAAAATTGAAATAAAAAATTCTATTGTTTTTAATCACCCAAAAGTCTCATTATTACTAATTGAAGTCCGAGAGCAAAAGGTCTCTCGACCTCGGACACTGATCTTAAAGTAACCATCAGCGTTGGCATTTGATTTAAAGAGGTGAGAAAAGTAATGAAGAATAGAACGCCAAGAAATGGAAATAACATTCTGCAATCATAGGTGCATGAGCCTGAAATTGCATCCGGGATCGAATTGTCATTTTGATCATCTCGAACACATTTACATGTATAAAATACTTTTTTATTGTGTGCATCGAATTTTGTACATCCGGCATAGCATGGTGAAAAATAAGTAATTTGGTTACGACCGCACACTGGCTCTATAAAACTTGTCGAACATGAACATTCTCTATTGCATTCTGAAGATAAATTAAATTTTTCAATTTCGATTTTTTTGCTCTCTAATAAAGTGTATCTTAGATTTTTCCATTTTTAGTGTTTAGATTTTTTTTTCAATTTAAAATTTTACTTATTGCTTGAGTATGACGCTGTTGTTCCCGCCATTTTTATATTTGGACATCCAATAAAAATCAGAACCAAAATCCCGCAAAGACACAAAATATTGCAGAAAATGGCCAAAACTGATGCTCCGTTTGGATTTAGGTTGAATTTTTTGACCAAAAATCCGCCGGTTACAATACCAACAATGGCTCCAGGAATAGCAATTCCACCTGTTTTAAAAATAAAAACTAAATAATTTTTTTTTAATTTAAATTAAATCACCAGTATATATATTTGCTACTGAATTATTTAATGAAAATTGATGCTCCAAATATTTTGGCAAAAAAGTCATGAAACCGGAAATTATTGTAATTTCAAAGCATAACGCAAAAGTAACAACCATAAAAACTCGATTACTCACCAAATTTAAAATAGCCTTTGGTAAATCTTTTGAGAAAAAGTAAATAATGAGGAATTAAATTTTGGAAAAAATTTGCAAACTTTTCAAATCACCATAAGATGCATTACTAGTACATGATTCTTGTTCATTTGTTTTATTTTGATTTCTTTAAGGAAATAGATAAAATTTGTAAGTCCATAAAACTTGCTTTACTTCATCTCCTTGGGAAATAAAAAAAACACAATTGCTGTCAAAAGAATCAGTACACCAAAAAGAATAAATCCCAAATGCCATGCTCCGGTCCAACTCGAATCATTCAAATCTGTTTCACCTGAATGAGTTTTAAAATGTTCTGAATTAATTTGCAAAAATCCAGCGCCAACTAAATACCCGACCAAGGGTCCAAAAGCAAGCATACTGTAAATAAATGCTTTTTAAAAATAATTAGTTGAAATTGATTTATTTAAAAAATCTGCACGTAGAAAAACAACCAGTATATTTGTCTCAATATATAAGAACTGCATGAAAACTTGGGATAAAAAATTTTTTTTAAAAAAATCAAATATAAGAAATTCGCTCCAAAACACGAAAATTCCCCAGAGCATTTATTTGATTAATTTGAGCAAATAAAATCAAAGATTAGAGAACTTTTTTGAATAGAAATGTTTCATTTAAATGTACATTTTTTACTATTTTGAATTTTTTGATTTATGATTTCTTCGGCTTATTCTATGAACAGAAGTACTAAAAAAATTTTGAAAATTTTTTTGTTTACAAAAGAAAATTTATAAGAAAAACCATTTTTTTAAAATTAACCTAAAATTGCATAATCAAATTGATAATAGCTGAAAATGGTCCGATCAAAACATATTTTATTTACATTTTTATTAAATATTGTGGCTTTTATTATTTAATTAAAAAAATTTTCATAATTTCTAATTAAAAGCTTATAATTTAAGTAAAAACTACTATTTTTTTTTTCAACTAAATCATAAGTTAAAATAAATCATTAAAAAATGGTGACAATAATCAAATCAAAATTGAATTCAAATTTAAATCCAGTCCAACTCACCTGTAATCAAGATTAATCCATGTATATTTTAAAAATTGGAAACATTTTTTCACTTAATTCTTTGGCTTTAAACTCTCTAAAATATCATTTGAAATTATGTCCGGTAACGGGTGTAAAATTTAAACTCAGACTTCCTTTGACCAAAATACGGCCTTATGACTAAATTAATGCAAAAATAAACTCGTGATTGAAATATTTTCAATAAAAATAATTGTCAAGTCTGAACATAAAAAATAATAAGCGACTATTCATATTTTCTTTTTCTGTACCTTTTAAGCGACGAATATTTTAGAAATATTTTTTTCAATAAATATTTCATATAATAATAATTTGCTCCAATTTTCATAACAATTGTAATTGGGGTGACTTAATTTCAGGTGATGAACTTTTTGTTTTATAAATTTTGTCAGAAATCAATCTAAAATCAATTCCAAAAATGATTTATTTATTTTTAAATTCAATTTAATGAAATTATAAAGTTTCATGTTTTCCGATAAAATTTCTATCAAACAAAAAAAATTCTATGAATATATTTCTATGAAATATTTGTCAAAAAAAAAAAACTATTTTTTTGAATTTTACATTTGATCCAGCACTAGAATAAATTGAATTCAAAGAAAAATTGAAAAAACATCAATTTTATTTTTAATTTTTGAAAAAATCTCATTCTTTAATTCCACATTAAACTTAAAAACTTGATTTTAATGTGGACTAACAAATTAATCACAAATTTTAAACAAATTTTTAGAGCGTGCGGCGTAAGTTAAGAATTTTTTGACATGTGCGAGTCTATGAGGCTAAAATATCTAACAAGGGAATACGATTAGTAATTTTAATTATATAATATTATGATAAATCTTTTTAAAAATATTAATTTTAATCTTAAAGGAACTTTTTTTCATTATTTTACAAAATTTTCTGCTTTTTTCAAATAAAGATTTTTGACAGAATTCTGAAGAGTGTTTCCAAAAATTATTTTCTACAAATATTATTTATTAAAAAAAACTTACCAAGGTAAACAGATGAATTATCTTTGTGTACATGAGAATCGATATAAGAAGTTCCAAGAGTGTATAGCGGAGCCGATGTTGAGCCTATTAGAAGATTAGCACACGCGAATATTAAAAATGCGCCCAGATTACTCGGCTTTAACAAACAATGCGATTTGATGTCAAGTTTATCCAGGATGGAATCAAGCGGATAACTATTTTTTTCCAAGTTTTCTGCTTTTATTTTATTCTCTAGAAAATTTGCTGTTCCATTAGGCGAACACAATAATTTTTCATTTGAATTGTTGCTGAATAAGATTGGACTGTATGGATGGGTTAAAAAATGTGGCAACGAATACATAAATGAGGCTAATGCGCAAATTACAGAACTAATCGCGACACATTTTGGAATATGAGAATTAGAAAAAAAATATGACATTATCAATGTGGTGATTAGACTGCCGATTTCGAGAAAGCCGGACAGAATACCACTGGACATGCTAGAAAATTCAAATCGCTTTTCGACTGTCGTGATTACACTATTCCTGTAGCCAACAGTCAAAGCATTTGTTAGCATTACTATTAGACACATAAAAAATGTAAATAAACGAATATCAGATAGTGATATTGAAAGGTAATTTTTGGTGAAAATTGTTTTAATTTTGGTGATGTCTGAACCAACTGATCTATTGGGAATATTGTCTTCATTGAGTCCAAGTCTGAATGTAACATTATTTGAGGAGTCTTCTAATGAGGTGTCTCTGGATTGATTAGCGGTAGGAATATTTTCCAAAAATGTCAACTCGGTGCTTGTTGCTGGTAGCCTTGTTTTTTCACCATCTTTTCCCATATTAAAATCTATTTAATTTCTAAGCATTCAATCTAAAAGAAAGATTATACAAAAAATGAAATAATGTTTACCAAATTATTGGTTTTTTAAAATTTATTAGAAAATTTAATTTGCAAATAATTTCGATTAATTTTAAATTTAGCATAAAATTATTTATTACCAGACACGAAAAGTGAAGAAGCAATATCAGAAAAATCGATTAAGACCTTGTTATTTTAGCTTATTTGTTTCGATCCATAAACAAACTCCTTTTAACCATACAATTTTGTTCTGTCGAAAAATCAATTTTTAAAATTAAATTTAAGCATTCATTAATTCTTTAACTTATTTATTATAATAGTATGAAAAGCAAAAGCCTAAACAAAAAAATTAAAAAGAAATTTTATAATTAAAAAATGCAATATCTAAAATTGAAAATTACAGACGATCTGTTCTTAATTTTGAATTTAGGAATTGAAAAATTGAATCAAATTTGACAGCTGAATTTTAGACAAAAAAAAATTAAATCATACAATCTATTAAAGATAATAATGTTTTTTCAGAACAATTTTTCACTGTGTTTGTCTAATTATAATTTAAAAATAAAAATGAATGTAAGATCACGAAGAATATTTGTCTAATAGCTGAATTAAAAAATGAATCATTCATTTTTAAATAAATTAAAAAGTCTTTATTCAGAATTCAAGATTTATATTTAAATTTTTTACCTGTATTTTTTTGAGATAAATAGCCATTTCTGATTTTTATTTTGAAAACGAATTATGTTTTTTTTTAAATTATAAATTTAATGCAATATTTGTTGGCAGTCTTTTATGAGCCTTTAATTGATTGATTCAAAATTGAATAAAATAAAAAATAAATGAACAAATTTTTATATTAAAAAGTTTAAATATTTATTTTTTTTAAACAAAATAGATAATAATAGAGTATCAAAAAAATTTTCTTTAAATTAAATGCAAAAATATTAACATTTCTAAATATTTAAAGCATTATTTAATTAAATTTATCATTAAAAATCCTCGAATCATTTTAAACTAATTTTAATTTAAAAAATACAATAAAAGATCCAATCGATCGATTTTAACCATTAAGATCCGAGAAGTCTATAAATAAATAATAATCAAATCAATCTTTTTAAAAATTTGTATTACTTTTGTCATATTAGATCATGAGACAAAAAAATTCTATTATATTGTTTTGTTGTTTTTTATTTAATTTAACTTTTAATTAAAAAAAGTTTTTAAAACTTCTCGGGTCTTCTAGTTTTAAAATCAACATTTAGATTGAAATCTTTTTTGAATGTTTAAATTTTTTAACCAATTTAATACGAGTTATTTTAGATATATTTAACAAATTTTTAAATAATTAATTTTGTTGAATATTAAATTTCAGGATAATTTGATTTCATTTTACAATAATCCCGAAGCTAAAATACAGAATAAATTTTAAGAATCGTAAAAGGAAATATGCTTCCTTCTGCTATAAATATCAGTTTAAAAAATAAATAAATATACCCATGCAGATAGCTTTAATAAAAGCCAAATAGTCAAGTTATATTAAATTAAAAGTGTGACACTCAGTTAACTTTTTCTCAAAAAAATCTATTGAAAAAAATATTTTGTTTCGAATTTAATTTTTCCAAATGATAAATATTCAATAAATCGTCATAAAATGGCAAAGTGAGATTTTAATAATAATAATATATATAAGCTATAGCAAGACTAGCTTGCGGAGGTGGCCTACTAGGAGGTCACCTATGGTAGCTCCTTGCACATTACACATAAAAATTTTCTGCAAAAAGAAAAAACTGTTTAAATTTTTAGGTCAAAATAATAATAAATAATGATAAAATAAGTTACAACAAGCTAACAATCTAGACTTGCTAAGATGGGAAACAGTAGGATCCCATCTATGGTAACTGTGGTATGTAATAATAACAATAAAAAAAAAAAAAAAACATTCATATACTACTTCACACTTTCATATGCTACATATACTACATCACCATTGCATTTTGAATTTTAAATTAATCTTTTTCTTTTTTTCTTTTTTTTTCTTTTCTTCTCTTTCTTTTCCTTTTTTTTTCTTTTTTTTCTACGTTAGACTTTTAGACCGATCCAATCAAGCAAATCAACCAGACCAATCTAGCTCCACAAATATTATATTTTGTTTTTTCGAATTTAATTTTTCCAAATGATAAATATTCAATAAATCATCATAAAATGGCAAAGTGAGATTTTAATACAAAAGTTACGGTACAAAAAGTAAAAACTTTATATTTTTTTCTAATTTGCGAAAACGGTTCTGGAAATAGTACAATATTGTACAAATTTTTACAGATGAATTCCAAGCGCTGCAAAAACTCTGTAATTTACTGCATATTTTAATCAAATGTTTTTTGATTGTGTGCATTTTACAGAAAATTTTAGAGTTTTTGCAAGTCTTTGATTGGATCTATCTTGGATTATTCTTTTCCATGTCTTAACTCTCTCTCAGAAACCAATGTCAAAAAATTAGAAGTAATTCAAAATTCAGTTCTTCGTTCTATTCTAAAACTAAAATACGATACTCCTTCCAATATTTTGCATTATGAGGCCTACAATAAACTCAAACTACTAACAATCTCAAATCGACTCTGTGAGTTGAGTGAAGAAATATCAGGGCAGGACTTATTAATTTTGTTCCATTGGTTCTAAGACTAGTGGAAGAATATAAAGCAGGCTTCGAATCAAGATATATCGAATATCCAACTCCATTGTGTAATTGCTACCTTACTATTTCATCTTGTTTTCCTGAATCATCAAAAACTTAAAATATGTATTCTGTTACTCTCTATCAAAATTTAACTACTTTTAATTTTTAATATTTCTCTATTTTTAAGCTTATTTTATTTTACTTAATTTTTTTTTATTTTATATTTTTATTCTATTTTATTTAACTTTATTTTGATTTTTTTTTTAATCCAAAGGAGCTTTAGCTCGGTACAGATACACAAATAAATAAAAATTAAATAAAAATACAATTAGATAGCAAAAATTTTTTACGTAGAATAAAAAATTAAATTTTCATCCTCACAAAGTTCTTTAAGAGAAAAGACTAAAAATGTAAAATAATTATTATTTCGAAACATTTCTTAACCAATAAATTCTGAAAATTTATTTATACTAGCTAAATTGAATTAAAATTTTATATAAATGCAATCTTGATATAAAATTTAAGCACTTTTTAAATAAAACATAAAAAATTTATTCTTCACAGAAATAAAAATATTTAAAAATTTAAAAAATTTAAAAATGAAAATTTGATAAAAAAAAATTAGCTTTATATAAGATTAGAGATGTTTGTTTATTTTAACTATAAATGAATTTAATTTTTGTATCCTACTTAGGGAAGAAATTTCCTAAATCTTTTTGAAAGCTATTTTATATTACTTTTCGGTTTGATTTGGACTAAAAGAGTTAGAAAAATAAAAAATGCGCAATTGCGAATATATGAATTGAGAATTTTAACTTAGATAGTTTAATTAAATAAGATACAATAATTTTTTGATATTTTTTTTTCATTTGGAATTTATAATTTAAATTCTGCAAAAAAATTCAACCTTGATATGTTAAAATTATTTTCTTTAAAAAATTTGGTTTAATCGTTGCTTTTTTTACTATGCAAATGCTCACAAATGATACATTTTCTCTAGGAATAATAAATATTAAAGATTATAAGAATGCTCACTAATTTCATAGTGATTATGGCATGAAAATTATATGCCTTCTTAAAATAAAGCTAATATAATTTGAATAATTTAAGACAGCTTTTAATTAATGAAAAACTTTTAGCAAGAATTTATTTTGCTAGTGCTCATGATTATCATTTAAAACTAGGTAAGAATAAACAAAAATGAAAAAGATATACTTGAATAATAAATAAGTTTATACTGTATTTAAATACTAAAATCTTAATATTCTAAATTTATATTTTATTAGACACAAGCAGAATCTAAAAAGCTTTATTTTATTCAAGATTTCTATTATTTTCTGTTTTAATTCTATTTCTCGGTTAATTCTATTTCAAAGTTTAAAAAGTAAAAGCTAAATCGATATAAAATTTAAGATAATATCAAGTAAAAGAATAAGCTTGACTGAAAGTAATCCAATCGAATAATAAATAAAAAATAAATGCTCCAGCCTCAAGAAGAAAATTTTGTTAAAATTTTGATCGATATTTAATGATGGTTTTATTTTATCTAATTTTAAAGAATCTATTAATTAATTTACCGCTTGTTGATCTTAATTGAAAAAAAATTTGAAGACTTTTTTAGACAAAAAATAAAAGAAACTTTTAAAGATATTTTAGACAAATCTAAAAAAATATTTTAAAGATATTTTAGAGTAAAATGTACGATAACCTCTAAAAAAACTACAAATTTATCTAAAATTTCTTTAAAAATTTCTTTTAGATTTCTCTAAAATATCTTTTAAAGTTTCTTTTATTTTTCTCTAAAAAGTCTTCAAATTTTTTTTCAATTAAGATCAGTAAGCGGTATATATTTAAGATACAGGAAGCAGAGCTTTATATATGCGAGTAACGAACCGTTATTTTATAACAAATGTGTTGAAACATTGATGGGTTTTGTTCAAAAAGGGTAGAGGAGGTTTAATTTAAATATATTTATTTTTCAAATTGTAAATGAAATAAGATTATAAAATATCAAATAAAAGTAAAAATAAAATGTCTTAATTGGTGCACAAAAGATTTTTCAACTTGTTTTTGATTAAGCATTGAGTTTTAAGGCTAAATTAGTATTTTAAAAAATGTAAATATATATTATTAATATTTTTATTAATCATTAATCATTTTAGATAAGTATAAAAAATTACAGAAAATTGTATTTGAAATGTAAAATTTTAATTAAAAATATTTGTTTTGAATAGAAATTATTACATAAGTTACATAGGTTGTTGACATTTGTTAGCTGCCGTTGTTCGTGTTTTTTTTTGGTTTAGAAACGTCAGGGGATTCTTTATTTGATTTTGAAATTGGTGTGGTGTTTATTTCTTTTGATGGATAAATGGTTTTATTTGTCGAAGATTAATTAATTAATTGCAAATTTCATGGCAGAATTAATAGTAAAAGACAAAAATTGTTTGTTGTTTTATTTTATTTCTTTTTATTTTAATATTAAAGTGTTAGATTTTATTATTAAACAAAACCGATAGCCAATAGTTTCGCTGAAGTATTCGTCGAATCAGAATGCAGGGTTTCAATTCCTTGAATTGAAAAATCGCTCAGTATCCTAGATTTTCCTATGTACACATCTGGTTATTAGCTCGTCGCGATGCTCGTTCTAAACGTTGATGTCTAAACGTTGCATTTATATTTTTTTTATTTAAAAATCTAAAAATCAAGAAATGAAAAAAAGTTAAACATTTTCAAAAAAAATTAAAAAGAAGAGTTGTTTAAAATTCTCAAGTCTTAAGTCAACTCAAAGATTGGTTTGGACATTAATTTCAGTGAGTATGCTTAAAATAGGGCGCCAAAATAATTAACAAAAACGACCATTCATCAGTCATGATTGCGGTCTCATAAATTTTTTACCCGTTTCAGGGAGTTATTTTGCAAAAATTTTCTAAGTCAAGGTCCATAATTTAAAAAAATTATTATAAGTCCGGACTTTGATTTGACTTAAAACTTATGAGTTTTTAACAATTGTATAAAAAAGAAAAAAATTTCCTTATTACTTTAAATTAAAAAATAAACGTTAAATTGAATGCTTTATATTCGAAATGCTAAAATGTAATAGAAGATTGTATTTCTTTATTCTGATCTAATGACCTTTCAAGAGTACGTATAATAATTTAACTTTTGTCTTCTGAGTGGGAGAGCTTGCTTGTCGATAGTTTAATTGTATCTTGAAAAGTAAAGATGGGATAATTAAGTGAAATGTGGCACCTATCAATAAAAAAAAGTAACCGCTATCAATCCCGTAAGCAAATTAGCTTACAGCATCATTCAATTAAACATTTTATCAATTAAATAAAAATTAAAAAGCTTTTTGATTTAATTAGGAATGGTTCTTGAG
>QEOQ01000258.1:168940-187112 GCA_010279815.1 Brachionus plicatilis | reverse complement strand
TTCACTTTTCGGATTTTACGTAAATATTCGTAAAATACAGTTATCAAATCACCACTGTAGATAGACCATCTGGTTTCATTTTTGCTGGTTTATTTAAATCAACTACCTCATCCTCAACTTTCCTTTTTCTTGGACGTCCACTACCTCTTTTTCCTTTAGTATCATTTTCAGCACTAATTTCTAGTTGGTATTGATTACATTTCACAATCTGTGAACCAGTTTTTGATATGTTTCGATGTGAATCGTTCCTGAGAAATGCTTCAAGTTCAGTTTTATTGGTAAATACCTTAAATTTATCCCATTCTAACTTTTTTTTGGCATTTTTAATTTTTTTTAGTTATTTTAGAAAAAATAATAGCTATACCACAATTTTTTTATACTATAGTCGCAAATGTTATATAAAGTTTTTCTTTATTCTATAGTTTTTTTTTATTTGTCAAAAGTCATTCAAAGATGTTTATAATAGAGATAAACAGAATTCAACAAGAATTTAAAGACACAAAATTTAAAATTTTTTTTTTATTAAAATTCTGCAAGATTATTTCTTGAAAATGAAAAAGTTGATCAATATAGCGACCAAAAATTAATTGAATTTAGCATGCCTATTTTCAATTTGAAAAATAAAGTCAATTTGCTCTATCTGGCAATTGAATGTTAAGTGTTTTTTACATCAAATGAATGGACTACAAGAGGTATCCTGAATATTGCTAATGGTGTAATTAAAAAAATGATATTAAAAAAGACACCCAAGTTGAGGATTTATTATCGGGAGTTATAGTTGAGTTTCCTGATTATATTTGTCTAAATTTTTTTCGATGATTGCAAAAAAAAAATCTTATTCAGAATTCAAACGGAACACGGAAACAACTGACTACGCAATGTCTAGATTTTGCCCTGTGATTAATGAATAGTCATGAATATTCAATAGATTTATGAGTAAATAAATAAACAATTTACAATTTATTTAAAGTTCTACTTCGAGTTTCTTATTAATTTCAAAAACAAATTTTTCTCAGTTGTAATTAAATGTAGTTCTATTTGAAAACCAACTATTAATACATATAATTGCATGGCAAGGTATACAGTAAATAAGTTAATCTCATGGACACAAATGAAATGCTACATTTTTTTTTTAATCTATTTATTAGAATTTAAATATTGTATATTTTTGGTTTTTGGAAACGTAGTGAGAATGGCATTGGCGTAGCCATTTCATTTAGATATTAAATTGAAAGGACATCTTATTGATTTTATCAAATAATTTCAAATTGGTTAACAATAAATAAGAATTGTTTTGAAAATTTTTTTACTTTGTATATTTGATTTAAGCATTTTGAAGAAGACACCGCCAATAGCACCGTCGTTCGGTTTCCCAACAATATATATTTTTTAATAGTCACTCTATTTTTTTTATATTATCCCTTTTTTCAAATTTTTATTTCTTTTTTATAAAACAAGACCGCTATCCGTAAGGTAGTGATCGGAGATCGAGTCTTAGAGAAAAAAAAATATAAATACTATTTTTAATTAAATTAGAACCAAGACAACAGAAAAAGCTAATTATTGTTTAGACAAATTTTGAAAGTTTGGAATGAAAGACAAATATTAACTAAATGTAATTTTCTTGAAAGCTATTTTTATTTCATACTTTCAATCAAATTTAAATTCATCTGCTGAACTAATATTTCCAGAAAAATCTGAAAATTTCAAACCGATTTCAAAAAATTTAAATTTGGTTGAATTGAAATGCCTGAAGCTACTTGATCAGTATTACTAGGAGGACCGGTATTCAATTTTCAACAGCTTTTTCAATATTATTTGATGCTTATGGCAAAACTGGCGGCAAACTTTTGGATTATTTAGACTCTTGAATATCATTATATTCTTTATTTCAAACATTTTATTGAAATTAAATGTTATCTTTTAATTGNNCTGATCAGCTAATTTTTTATGAGTATATTTTTCAATATTATTTGATGCTTATGGCCAAACTGGCGGCAAACTTTTGGATTATTTAGACTCTTGAATATCATTATATTCTTTATTTCAAACATTTTATTGAAATTAAATGTTATCTTTTAATTGACAACATTTATCTACTGAAGAATACATTTATCTGCTAATCAATTTATTTAACTACTAAAAAAATAATTATCTACAGTATTTTTATCTACTAAAAATTAGATACTATAAAATAATATTAGCTGCTACCAAAAAACTAAGCCATTATTTATTTAAATTAATAATAATCAATAAAATTAATAAAAATAAAATTTAGTACTGCTTAAAAACTATTAATTATTTTAGTTATGAAAAAAAATAGTAAAATTCCTGATCACGTGTTTTTTTTCTCAAAATATTTTTAATTTTTTCATTTATTATGAATTAATTTTAAAATTCAAATAATTTTAAAAGAAAATTTGACTGAACTTGTCTTAACTTGCCTAAAATAAATTCATATAAATGTATTTATAGTGGCATTTATAAAATCAATGAATAAGTTTTACGCCATAACTAAAATATAACTTAAAATGAGTTTGATTAAAATTAAAAGTATTTTGTCGTTTAGCAGTGAAGACACAGTAATTTACCTAAAATAAAACTAGACTAATTCTTATTTTGAAATTATTAGACTTCAAAAAGTGAAAATATAATCAATCGATCTGGTAAATGGATAGGGTCAAAAAGTGGAGATACAAAGCAATTTGTTAAAATAGAAGTAAATTAATTATTAAATTTAGAATCTTTATATTTATTTTATTTAAAGTTAAGTGAGCCATCGCTAATTAAGCAAATCGATATAGAAAATGAATCAAGCGCTTTTATTGAAATATTAGTCGGAAATTTAAATTATCTGGATGAAGATTTTGAAGTTTTGCTTCAAGCTACTTCGTTCATGTCTCCAAATGAATCCAAAAATTCCCTAAATACAAACAGATTGAAAATATTCACTCACGAAACTGATTTGGATGAAAAACTAGCTGAGAAAAAGTGGGAAGTAATCAAAATTGTTTGCACTCAACCATTTAACACAGTAAAATTATTCAATTTTTTTTTTTAAAGAGATTTATTGTTTTATTTAAGAATTTGCAATTTGGAATTTCATCAATAAAATTTTATGATGGCATAGTTAATGAAGCTAGTCGTGAGGCTGTAAGAGTTTGAATTAAAAAAAAAAATTTTTTTCGAAATTTTAATTTTTTAGGCGAAAATTAATACAGGAATATTCAGTCTTAAAAAAGAGGTATCATCTTCAGAAAAAACAACTGAATCAGAATTTGATAAAGAAGAAAAGACAGAGTCTAATTTTGAAAAGTGGAAAAAAGAAAAAAAAACTGAATCCGAATTTGATAAAGAAGAAAAGACAGAGTCTAATTTTGAAAAGTGGAAAAAAGAAAAAAAAACTGAATCCGAATTTGATAAAGAAGACAAGACAGAGACTAAAAAAGAAAATAAAGATAAATTTTTAGATCAACAGGAATCGAAAAGTATTTAATTTTTTTAATGTTTCCAAAATGTCTGAATTCAAGATTTGTTTTAGCAATTGATACTAAAAAAACACTAAAAGAGAAAGAATACGAAAAACATGGTTCAGATTCAAAAAAAGCCTCTTCTCAACAAATCTTAAAAGGAGTCATTTTTGCCCTTAGTGGTTTCCAAAATCCATTAAGATCCGAAATTAGAGACACTGGCATTAAACTAGGAGCCAAATATAGACCAGATTGGACAGACGACTGCACTCATTTGGTATGTGCTTATTCTAACACCCCAAAGGCAGCATTGGTGCGGAAAAAAGGTGGCATCATAGTTAACAAAGATTGGATTTTCGACTGCAAAAAAGAAAAAAAGAATTTGGACTGTGACGATTTTAAACTAGAAGAAGAAAGTAGTGATGATGAGTCAAAACCGAGAAAGGCGGCTAGAAACGCCAGCAAAAAAATTGGCAAACTGAATAAAAAATCCGAATTTGATGACAGTTTTGACGAAGATGAGGCTGAAAATTCTGATGATAAAGATTTTATAGCTGATAGTAGTGAAGAAGAAGAGGAGATAATTTCCTCTTCTTCGTCACGGGGATCATCATTTGACAGCGATGAATCAGAGTCCAAGACAAAAAAAAAAACTAAATTGAGTTCAAAAAAAAAATCGAAAAAAGTTAAAAGAAAAAAAAGTGATAGCGAAAGCGAAACAGATTTGGAAGAGTATAAAAAAAAGAAGGAAAAGGAAATAGTTGAACATAAGAAAAGAAAGAAGAGTCCGCTTGAGAATGGCAAAAAGAAGGGAATAAAATATGAAGATAGCGATGATGAGAAAAAAAATGAGAAAAAATTTAAAAAAAATGATTCCCAATCTTCCAAAACAGATTCCAACAGTGACATGGACAATGATAAGAGCTGGGAATTACCTAGTTTTTTAGATAATAAAAAATTTTTCATTCACAATGATTTCCAGGCAAAAAAACGAAAACAAATATCAAAAATTATTTACGCCTATGGAGGGTAATTAGCGCATTTATTTTTCAAAAAAAACAAAAATAAATTTCTATGTTACCACAGTTACCTTTAAATAAACCAGACTAATTTTAAAGGATTACATAAAAAAAAAACAAAATCTAAAAATAAACCAGAACAAATTAATATTTATTTTTTTTAGAGAAGTTAGTGAATATATGGCAAAAGATGTATCGTTTGTAATTGCTGATAAAAAATGGAACAAAGAATTCGATGAAGTAAAAAAAATATTTAACTAATTTCTTTTAAATTTAAATTTGATTTAATTTAAAAAATTCTCTTCTAGGCTAAAGAAGAAAATGAAGATTTAAAATTTGTTGAATCCGACTGGCTAGAGCTGTGCCATAAAAGAAAAAAATTGATACCATTTAACATTTTTGAAATTGTAAAAGAATAATTTTGTAAATATAAGCCAAAATTACGGACAATTTATTTTTGTAAAAAAAATTAGATTAATTTGTGAATAAAATTTTAAAATTAAAAATTCTATCTGATTTTTATTGAATGGCTGGTTTTTGGATCACTATCATTGTGAATTCTTTATCAGGGGCGATGAGGATTTCGTCTTTGTGAGATCTTAGGCGAATAAAGGACAGATCATTTTGATGGTCCATTTCTTTGATGGCTGATTTTGTTTTCGCTACTAGACCGTGAATTAGACCGACATAGAGCGCTGTTTTGTTTTGAGGAAGGGTGGTTCGAATCGGTATGCCATCACAGTTCATCACAATTATTCCTTGGACGCCTGGAAAAGCGGCCAAACGCTTGAATGTTTCCTCAGCTTCGTTAACTGCCATTTGTAAAAATTTGAAAAATTCTTTCTTTCTTCGAATTCACAAAACAATAACAAATTTGAAAGGATTTTTATTTTCAAACAAAAAAAATTTTGTAACCAATGTAATCAAAATCGAGCAAAAAAAAAACTCTTGAAATTAAAAGGTTTTTAATTTGTGCTGAAGAAAAATTGCCAAGAAAATAAAAAATTTTAATTAGAGCTCGAATAAAATTAACTTAAGCTAAGTAAAATTAATAAAGATTCTGGCTAGAGAATTTAATTGCTACTCGACTCAAATTTAGCAACAACAATCAACAATTAAAAGCATTTTTTTTCATTCAACTAAATTAAATACCAATTGACTTATTGCCTGACAGTTTTCATGCAAAAATAAAAATACGGAAATTTAATTTGAAAAGTTTATTAAAAAAATTAATTTAACCGTAAAAATTAATTTTAAAATTTACAATCTTTAATTAACGCTTCTTTTAAATCGATTATTTCGGTCAACCATTGTTGTCTAAAACGGGATATGCCCGGTCTGTGAACTAATTTTTGAGTTTCAAAAACATAAAAAACACTCACTTCAGTATCCTTAATGAAAAAATAATTAGAAAAAAATAATAAAAAAAACAAACCCACTTTTGGCTTTATTTTTGATACATCAAAAGTAAAATAAACACTAGCAGTAAATCTAGGTATGGGCTTTCGTCTAGTGGGCATACTCCAGCAAGCTTTAAAATTGTACAGTGTCGTAAATTCTTTTTCGAATTTTTCAATAAAATCGATACAATAGAGCCAACATTCACCGAATTCCCAAGTCTTTTTATAATTAACTTAAAATTAATTATTTAAAAAAAAAAATTTACTTTTCTCATGAATTCGTCAATTTTTTTTTCGCCTAGTTCTGTGGTAAACTCTGCAATACTCGGCCATTTGATATTTTTAACCTCATACTCATCTTCATTTTCGACAAAAATCACCTGGGAGATTTTTTCTTCTATCTCTTTTGCCTGTTCATCTAGCAAAAATTTTTCGGATTTATGAATTTTTTCATTCTCACTTAATTGATTAAAAAGATTTTTAAAATTTAGTTTTTGTTTAATTTTAAAATTTAATTACTCATAAGTAATTTGGTTGATTAACCGTTCAATTAGCTCAAAAGCGTAGTCCTGCATTGAATCACTCGGCATTTCGACCAAAATGGATTGTTAATTTATCAACAAAAAACTAATTTTTGTTCATTTATAATTTTAATTTATGAAAATTTGCGGAAATTGTTTCCATGGAAATTATTTTTATTTTTAAACAATTTTTAATTCAAAACTGACTTAAAAAAAACACAATTTATTTAAAAATCTTGGTTAAAATACTTGGAAAAAAGAGACGGAATGTGCTAAGAAAAAAATTTATATCAAAAGAGCTTGATTACTGAGCAAAAAGGCTCTGTAATACTTTGGCATACAAACATTCTTTTCTGTTAAAAAAAGAATTTTTTCATTTATAATTGATTTAAAAAAATTGAATCCTTTGTGAATGATTTTTTGACTATATCAAATGATTTTGTGAAAATTTCAAGACTAAGATTTTAATTTACCTTATTCAAAATTTTTCAAGGCTAAAAAATTATTTTGCTTTATTAAAATTAAAAATAGTAAAAGAATTAAAAAATGTTTTAAATCTAGTTATTAAGTTATTTCAAATTTTCAAAAATATTAAAAATTAAAATTACTGTTTAAATTTATGAGAAATAATTTTTGATTAGTTATCATTATTTTATATTATTTTTTTTCGAAGCAGACACTCTATTTGTCGCGAAATTCACGATCTAACAGTGAAAGAAGAGCCGCTAAAACTAAATGCACCCAGTTTGCCTGTCTTCCCTCATGTCGATGTCTAAGATAGCTAAGAACATTTTTAGATCTAATAATCTTACTTTAAATTTAATTTTTTTATAAAACTTATATATAAAATTTAAAATCTACACTCAAAACCAAATCAGATTACCCAAAATTGAAAATTTTACTATCATCTTTTTTGGCAGAAGGGCTAGAAAGTTAAACAATTCAAACAAGTTGATTGTCTTTAAATGCCTTTAACTTAGACTTGTTATTATAATCGACTACTCTTAAGATAGCTCAAACTTTAAGATAAAATTTAGACTTTTGGTTTTAATTACTTTGATTTGATAATAAGCTTTCAGCTAATAATTTATTACTTATCTATTTGTTTTATCTGACCGAGCTAAAGCTTCTTCAGATTTAAAAAAAAATAATAAAAAAAAAGAAAAAATAAGATAAAGACAATTAAAAAAGACAAATAATAAGTAATGACAGATGCAACATCCTTTTTATTTAAGTAGGTCATTTTCTTTTTTATTTGCCAAGATTTGTATAAGTAATTTTTTTCTCAGAAATTTTTTTTTCACAACTATATATAAAAAATACTTTTCAGTTTTTAAATGGTTGTATTGGAGCAAAAATCTTCACCATGCTATAAGATTTGTATACGAGGTTGGGAGGAGTTTCAGTGATTTTTAGTCGAATTATTCAAAATTAATCTTTTACTTAATAGTAGTTAAATAATTATAAAAAAGTGCGAATTTAATTTGATTAATTTTTTGAAAAATTTTTATTAAAAAGCTCAAAATATTAAGGGCAATATAAATTAAATTGATATTATAGCTATTTAGTAAACTAAAAGAAACGCTCTTAGAACAAACTCAATAATTTTTTTCCATCTCTCAAATAGTCAATTGCTTATCAAAAATATTCTAGATACAATTCAGGAAAGATGCAAAAAACTTGCCTACTCTAAATGGTACCCTTTAAAGTTCTCCTATCAAATAATTGTCCATATTCTATGAACCATTAATTTATAGCTTAATTACTCCATTCTCACGTAACCTCAAATATATTCGCATTTTAATTTAATAAACTTATTTTAATTTGTTTTTAAAAAAAAAGAAAAAAATTAAATAATCAAAGGTTTATATAGGTAAAATCTTTGAAGTTAATCTTTAAAAAAAGTCAGTAGTGTGGTAAGCTTGACTAAAGAAAGAAATGGCAAATAAAGACGTTGAAGAAATATTCTAACATTAAAAAATATCAGCAAGTAATCAATATTAAATTTTCAAGCACTAAAGAAAGCTTATTATTTAAACTGATAAATTAAAAAAATAAAAGCAATTTGAAAAAAATTGAAATTAAAATTGGCTAAACTTTTTCAATAAGATTGGAAAAAATCCACTCTCAAGCAGGATTTTTTGTTTGGAATAAAAATAAATAATTAACGAACAAAATTTTAGATTAATTTCAACCTTGATCACAATTAAGTGATTTGATAATAGGATCCATGGTAAATTTACGCAAATAAAAAATAGTAAAATTACCAATTTTTACGTTAAATAATGTAAAATCCAAAAATGCCAAAAAATCTCAAATTTTGCTGGTTTTTATAAAATTTTGTAAAAAAATACGATTCTGATTTCTTTATTTTTTTTAAAGCAAATTCACACTACACTGTGTTATTCCTAACTACTTAAGAAAGTCTAGAATTTAAACCGTTGAAAAATTAACTAAACATTCGTGTATATATATATTTTTTTTTAATAAAAGAATTTCAAAGCTGGGGAGACTTGTTATTTTATTACAAATAAAAATTCAGTATTTCTTTTCTTAAAATATTATTTAAATTGTCAAATTTTTTGATAAGATTAATAAAAAAATCAAAAGATGATTTAGTGCATTTAATTCTTTAAATATTTTCGTTTAGGGCAAATGCTAATTTGTCATTTATTTGATGCGGTAATGTAATAATAAACAGAAGAGCATTTTTTCAATATTTATGATCAAATTTAAGATTTTAGCCATATTTTTTAAAAGCAGTCGTATTTTAGAAACTAGCTATAATAAATCGATATTTAAAAATGCATTTTCATAATGGGAAGAAATTTTCTTTTTTCAAAGCTGCAAGAAGCGTCATTTTGAATTTAATTAAACTATTTGAATAAAAAGACTACCTACGTCACATCGTTTTATTTAGACGCAAAACAACTTTATTAAAATATCTAACTAAACATTGTCTAAGCTAGTTCCAGAGCTTAAGTCCAAGCCGTATTTGGAAAGACGAGAAGCTCTTGGTTGGACGACACTTGAAGAAAGACGTAGACGTGGTGATCTGATCCAGCTCCACAATATCCAACACGGACACGACAGAGTTGAGCTAATTCATGGATATCAATTGCTTGCTTCAAATTTTCTAGACAGCCCGGCGAGTGGTACCAGGCGAGTTCAAATGTCAATCGAAAGACAGCTGGTGCGCAATTGTGGAGCCCGTCAGAATTTCTTCACTAATCGGACAGCCGGAAATTTGAACATTCTAGATGCGGCGACTAAGAGCGTCACAAATACGAACATTTTTAAAGAAAGAATTGACAAGTTACTGAGATAAAAGAAAAATATTTATAAAAAATCTTAGTTTAATGCAAAATTCAAAAATTTTCTTGCATCTAAAAAAAGGTTATTTAAAACTATGTAAAAAAAAAGACCTACGTTAAGAATATTCTTAGTTCTTAGAAATCTTAGATCTTAGAAGTTTTCTAAGAAAAAAAAATTGAGATTCTTAGATGTTTAACTTCTAAGAACAACTAAGAATTCTAAGAATTCTTAAATATTTTTTTTAAATGACAAAAATGTTCTTTCTTTTTATACTAAAATAAAATATATTTGAGTCAATCAGATTCTTCTTTTTTTAAACTTTAATTTTTATAACGTTCGACTGTCTTAGATAAGAACGATTTATTACTCCAATTTTGGCGCAAAAATAGAAAAAAATCACAACTTAAAAAATTATTATCCTCTTTTACAAAATATTCTAACTTTAAACAAAATTATGTACTAAATAACGTGATTAATTAAAAGAGATAAAATGACTGAAATGACATCTTGATCTTGCTGTTTCAACTCTTTATTGAATTCTTTTGCTTGATTTTTAACCTTTAATCAATAGAAAGTCCTTAACAAGAACATTTTTACTAAACCTTAATTCTTTTCTGACTTCCGGTTGTCAAAACAAATTTTTTAGCCTAGGCTCAAAAAGCTTACTGCTAAAGATTCCAAGGATAATAATTTTTTAAGTTGTGATTTTTTTCTGATTTTTGCGCCAAATTGGAGTAATAAATCGTTCTTATCTAAGACAGTCGAACGTTATAAAAATTAAAGTTAAAAAATGAAGAATCTGATTGACTCAAATATATTTTATTTTAGTATAAAAAGAAAGAACATTTTTGTCATTTAAAAAAAATATTTAAGAATTCTTAGTTGTTCTTAGATGTTCTTAGAAGTTAAACATCTAAGAATCTCAAATTTTTTTTTCTTAGAAAACTTCTAAGATCTAAGATTTCTAAGAACTAAGAATATTCTTAACGTAGGTAAAAAAAAGAAGTTAATTATAAATATGTAAAAATAAGTTATTTAAAAAATATTGGCAATTGGCTATTTATAGTGGGGCGTCTACGTGCACCACTACTTGGCGACTCAAGTCTCCCACAGCATTTATACTACTACTACTAATTCGAAATTTTGTTTATTTTTTTTTGGTTACCAGAACATTTTTAGCATACTCTCTGTCATCAAATAAAATAATGTAAATTGTGTTTTAATAAAAAGTAAAGAAATTTTCAAAAAATATCCATAAATTTATTAAATAAAGCTTTTTTTTCATTATTATTATTACAAAAATTCATAATTTAAGAGAGTTTTTCCGACATGATTTTGAATCCTTGCTGCCGCATTCAATTTTAGAATTTAAACCATTTTGTCTATAAGAATCAACAACATTTATACTGCTCAAACTAGACGATTTTTGTCGAAATAACCACCTACGATTTGTGGCTGTTTCGCTTGATTTGCTTTCTTTTTTTAAAATTTTTCCAAACAAATCACAACTGGCTTCTTGTTTATGGCACATTTCCACTCCACTCAGGCTCGGACACTCACTTATTTGATTCAAATTGGTGTTTTTAAGACTAGTCTTGATCAAACTGTTGAGCTCGCGCTTCAACGATGCCAAATCAGTCCCATACTTTGAAGTGTTTGATGGCTTTAGAAAATTTTTTCTCAATGTCGAAAACTTGTATCTTTTCAGAAGAGCTTGGTTAGACTTTAGAAACGACTTTGGCCTGATCTGCATGCACTTTGAGTATTCTTTGTCCAATGATAGCTGTGACGATTTTTGACTAGATTGAGATTCCAACGAGCTCACTTGGACTGAATTGAACGAAGCCTTCGAATTTGACAGAACATCATTGCTGATAGATGACGATAGAGAAAAATCGGACTCAACGCCTTCATCCAAGGAAGAAGAGTTGGAAATGAGCTTGCAAAAAGCAGGACACTTCAAGTGCGACTCTAGATTGGTGGTGCATTTGTGATGCTCGTGAGGTTTGACACTGGAATCATGATGGACCGGTCTGGCCTCATTTTTAGAATCTATACTAAGCTCGTTGACAAGCTTAACTATTTCATTGGAATCGGATTGCGCACTGTTTTCGCTTGAATACAGCGGCAACGACAAGGAGGACTTGGCCAGCTTCTCGTTTTCAGCAGATAAATAGTGGCTTTCCAAGCAAATATTCTTAAGTGATTTGGATTTGTATTTGTTGGACAAGCGGCTGAATTTTTTGGCATCTAGTCCTTTGCTTGGCGCAGCCTCATTCAGCATTTGTTTTTCTAAATTATTAGACTTGTAGTAGTAGGAGCTGTTGTTCAACTTGATCCATTTGTGCGCTTTTATTTGCTGAATTTTGAAGCGTTTGGATGGATTGACCACAAGCAGATTTCTGATCAGGTGTTCGCACTCGGATGACAAAAAGTACGGAATCCGGTATTTACAGTTGAGGATTAAATTTTTTAGGCGTTGGAGATTTTCGGAGTCAAAAGGCAAACTGGCACTCACAAGCACATAGAGTATGACCCCAAGGCTCCAAACGTCGATTTCAGGCCCATAGTACTTTTTGCCAATGAATATTTCTGGGGCTGCATAGGGCGGACTGCCGCAAAAAGTGTTCAACGGGCTTTTCAGATCAAAATAATTGGCAAAGCCAAAGTCGACCAGCTTTACATTCATGTTGACATCAAGAAGCAAATTTTCAATTTTAAGGTCCCGGTGCACGATGTTTTTCAAGTGGCAATACTCAACTGCGGATATTATTTGGCAAAATTTTTCACAAGCAACTTTTTCGCTCATGGCTCCATTTTTAAGAATGTAATCTAAATTCAAAATAAATTGTTATTTTTTTTGATAGTTTATTTAGATTAAAACCAACCAAATATCTCTCCGTTTGACGCAAATTCCGATACCAGATAAAGCATGCTCTTACTTTCCAAAACCTTAAAGAAACAAAAAAAAATTTAAATTAATCAATTAACTTTTAAGTTTTCTGTTTTAATTATTTTTTATTTGATATCAAAATTGAATTTTTTTTTTTAAAAAATTCCCAAATTTGGCTTATTGAAAAAAAAAAATATATTTTGTTAAACATATTAAAAAGAAATGCACAAAAAACACAACTATTAAAGTTTTTGAAAAATAAAAAAAAATATTTTTTTTAAATGATGTTTTTATTCAATTCTCCAATTCTCAATAAACATTAAATCAAATTGATCTATATAATACATAAGAATTAGAAAAATTTAATTTGATTTGAAATTTAAAAAGAAATTAAAGGCATTTTGGTATTTTTTTTTTAAACAAATGTCTATTCAACTCACGGCGGTGAAATTTGGAGCAAAAATTGTTGCCAAATACATTTTATTAAATTGAACACCAGATTTATTTAAATTATTTTAAAAATAGATCTTTAACATTTTTAAAAATAATTAAACAAAACCAAAAAAATAAATTAATTATTAAATTTAGAATAATTGATCGAATATTGATAGAAACAGTACTAAATGTTAAGTTTTTTTGACTTTTTTGAATAAAAAATTGTCAATTTATTTTTTTAATTTTAAAAATATTTTGCTTTGCTTTAATTGTTTTTGCTCTAAACATCGCCGTCGCTTCAACTCTTGACTTAATAAAGTTGAGCTCAACCAAAAAATTATTTAATCAGCAGATTTTATTTTAAATCAACTTCAGTCACTTTAACAAATTTAAAGTTTCATTAAAATTGACAATTTTTTGTTTTATCAAAGCTTGCATAATAAATTTAATCATTAAATTTTAAAATAATTATAAATAAAATTTATACTTTAATAAAATAATTGTTTTAAAAAAAAAACATGTTTTTATGCTAAAAATATTCAAAAAAGCTCACCTGGTTTAGTTTTATAATATTTGGATGATCCAGAGATTTCATGATTTCGATTTCGCGGTAAATTCTGGCCAGCTTGGTGTCGTCTAAGCTGCGCTTGTCAACACATTTGATGGCAAATTTGTTTCCGGTCATCTTGTGCTCGGCTAGTTTGCAAACGGAAAAGTTTCCGTGACCAATGGTGCCCAGCAAATCGTAGACATACACCGAACTTTTTTTTTCGCTCATTGTTCTCGGTTTATAAATTCAAATTGACTTGTTTGTTCATTTAAAAACTCATCAGTCATTTACGATTTTATCATTATTTTCACAGGATTGATGGCTTTTTAATTCTTATTAATTAGACTATCACCGGTTCTAAATAAAATATTTTGAAAAAAATTATTTTGGGAATAGACTGAAAAATGATTGCTTTTATTTTTCTCAAAAGTTAAATTATTTTTCTTGACGTCATTGGCAAAATACGTCAATGAATAAAATATGTGTAAATCACATCGACAAAAAAAAATCAAGCAAAAGAGCAAAAAACAGAAAAATCAATGGCACCCCAGTCTCAAACAGTTTAGTTAGATATTGATGAAGATGAGATACTTTATTGAATAAGCCTTGGAACAAAATTTCCTTCTTCTTCAGTCAATATGTACTGGTGACGCACTCTTGGCGCATTTTAGCTCTCGTGCAAACATCAATGGGAAGAAATAAAGCAAAATTTGGATGAGCGACTAGAACGATTTGAATGCTATTGAAATATTTTAGATGAGTAGATTTCTGCTGCAATTTGGGCTATAGCGTCATTCTGTCGGATGATTAGCATATTTTAATTGAAATTTTGTTCCATGATTTATCATTTTTTCTAGATATTGACTTAAGCTTCTTAAAAACGTTTTGCATTTAGTTAAATCTAAAATTTCTCTTATGAATCAGATGACGTAGATTTAATGCGAAATTCTAGTTGCTTAATTAACAAATATTTGGAAGTTATTTATTTTTGGCACTCAGATATTATGGATACATGTAAATATTTGAAAAACAATAAACCTGTTTCTAATTAAACACCTGAAAATAAATCAAATAGTTTCGTGCAGAATTTCAAATTTTATCTTGCCGAACTGTCAGCGAGTGAAATACTCGATTTTGTTTTTGATTTTTTTGCTGATGCAATAATTACATGCCGTTCATGATAGAAACAGGAACTTGATTATTTTAATTTAGTTAGATGATTAAAATTTTATTTTGAAATTAATTGAAATACTTCCTGATGACAAAAAAATGTTCGATACAGTTGTGATTAAAACAGATGAGGACTAGCAAACACGAGCTTTTTTAAATTAATAGGTATATTAGAACACTGATTAAAATTTTTTCTTTCTTTTTGTAATAAGTCTCCAACATAATACATTTGAGATCTTTAATAATCTTAAACTATTAAAATTCAAAGATAATTCATCAAATAATCTGTAAAATTTTTAATCTAAAAAATAAAAAATTTACGAAAACGATCGTAATTTGTCGCTTATTTTGGTAAAGATAAAAATTTTGCGAAAAATTATCAAGTAATAGAGGCAATAATCTTGGCTTTTAAAATTTAATTGTTAATATTAATGCTTATAATAAATACATATTTAACAAAACATTAATTTTTTACCTAAAGATAACTAAAAATTTACTTAAATTTTACATAAAAATAATCCAATTTTTCTCTGAAGTGGTGATTTGATACAATGACTTTACCTTATTTTACGTTATTTTGCGTAATTTGACAGAATTTTACGATAATTCAGGTTAATTACCGAAAATTCCAAATGAAAAAATTCACAAATTTACGGTAATTTACATAGATTATCGAAAAATTTTGTCAAATAACCCAAAAAACATAAAAATTCTCGAAAAAATTCTTTTTCTCAATATATAATGCGGAAAAAAATTTAATCCTCCTTTGTAAAATTTGATGATTTTACGTTTAAAAAATTTATTTTTAAGTAAAAACGACTAAAGAATAAAAATAAAATAAAGAATTTACGACAATCAAGTCAATTTTCATAAATTTGTGAATCTTTTAATTTAAGATTTTTAGTTAATTAACGTGAATTATCGAAAAGTTGTAGCAAATTACTGAAATTAATTTAAAATACGATAAAGTCTTTGTATCAAATAACCTATGTAATATTTTTAAGAAAAAAAATTAAAAAGTTTGACAAATTTTATTCAAACTAAAATTAACGAAAATTAACACAAAATTACGATTATGAGAAATTCTTAATTTTTCATTATTGGAATTTTATGGTATTTACGTTAAATATCGAAAATTAACGTAATTTTTTCGATCCTTCCGAACCGTACATTATCTTAACTTCTAGCTCCTGCAACCAAATTGTAAATTTTTCTTTTTTAATGTTTTTACTAAGCTATATCCTAACTTACTCTGTTTTATTTTAACAAATTTTAAGTAATAGAATTTTTATTAAATTAAATTAAATTATCAATCTGAAAGAGCTTTTGTTAAGTGAGTTAAACTAAAAAATAAACGTTTCTTAAAAGTTTTAAATTTAAAATTTTCTCGTAAAGAAAAATCTCTAAAAAATTTTAAGCTCAGAAAATTTAAGTTAAAAATCAAAATGCATTAAAACATGATTCGCTTTTATATTCTTTAATGATTAAGTTAATTCTTAATTTTCTGACGTTCAATGAATAACTTGTAAACGTGTTCTTTAATTTGAAACTGTAAACCAGAACTGCGTCAGTCTATTAAAAGTCTGATTAACTTTAAAGCGTGTTTTCTCTCCAATTCCTAAAAGGAAATTCAAAAATTTTATTTTATTAGTTTTTTGCTGACGCTTTTTCTAATTAATAATCACTTGAGAATTTAATAATTTTTCCAGATTTTTATATTACTAATAAATAATAATGTAGACTTATGTCTAATGAAAATATTCAACAAAGAAAATAAACTACACACCAACACATTCAGCCCTCACAACAACCCAAATATGTAGTGTTTAATATTTAGTGATGAAACAAAACTTTTTAATTTTAAATTCTCTCTATTTTTTCATAAAATTTTATAACTATTTAATCAATACAAAATCAACAAAAAAGTGATGAACAAGAATTTCATTAAAAATGTAATGAATCAACAATGTCTGAGTATGTCATCATATAGGATTGATACAAATTTTTAAATGAGTGTTTTTTGATGAAAATATAGAAAAAAAATAAAAATATTGGTGGCTTATTTTTATTTTATTATTTTTGACTAGAAAATTAAGCGAAAATCTATGATGCAAAAACAAAATTTTACATTAGATGAATAATAGAAGTTAATCATAAAATTCAAAAAATTGCATAATTAATTCTTTTTTCCTTTATGATCCCTTTAAATAATTAAAGCTATCCATCTCTTCTATTCAAATTTTGTTACAACTCAATTTAGAAAAATAAATAAAATTTCCTCAATTTCGAGATGAGTTAAAGCTGCTTTTAGTTTTTTTAAATAAAAAAATGATAGATGATTTTATTGACGTAAATCAAGGCAGCTTGATTATCGGAATTTTAGTCAAAATCAGATTGATTCTATTTTATTTGAAAAGCAAACATTTCGTCAAGTAAATATTTTAGAACTCGAACGCAATAGAATTCAACACTTTGAATTCGCTAAATCTTCACTATAAATAGATGTTTTTTTGCATCCAATTTGGAAAGTTGCTTACGTAAATTAAGAAATATCTACAAGTAAGTCGAACATACTTTATCTGAAAAAAATTGAATCTAGGATTGGTAAAATAAAAAAAAGAACTTATCAACAATAGAAAAAATGGCAAATATTCATTTACGTCATTTAATTTACTTGATAAATTTGTTAGCTGAAAGGCTTTTTTCTCTATCAAAGATTGTCTATTCAATGTATGTGCTCAAAATTTAATTATAAACTCTCTTCTCAAATTATGATAAAATTAAAAAATGTCAAAGACTCCAAAAGAAAATAAAAATTTATCTTTAAAGTTCAGTACTTACGCATGTGATATCATGGAATTTATCTACAGAATTTAATTAGTACTGCTTTTCTCAACTAGACGCGAGATATTATTCAAAAAGATATTTGCTCTATTAAAATTTATCAAAAAAAAGCACTGAACCCAATTTTTTTATGTCATTGAACATTTTTACACAATCTATCTACATCGAATTCAGATAAAAAATTACTTTAGTAAATTATTCTATCAATTGATTAAAATGAAAAATTTTCTTAATAAATTTGAATTTGAAACCTGTTTTTAATCTTTTTATCCAATCGACAAAATCAACTGTAAGGTTCGAACAGGTAAAAACTACAACACTATCTGAATTTGACATCTTCGATCAAAAATTCTTATTCTGCATTTATGGAAACTTAAGAAAGCCAATTTTTTTAGGGGGATTCCAAAAAAAAATTTTTTTTGCTCCCTCTTCCCGAAGATCACCAAAATTATTAGTTGTAACATCCTTTTTGTTGTATAATTTTTGTATTTTTTTGGCAGAATCATAAACCAGACAAAATTCCGAAAAATTTTTTAAGTTCACTTTGTTTCATTT
>QEOQ01000258.1:138225-160146 GCA_010279815.1 Brachionus plicatilis | reverse complement strand
GAATGACTTGAATTTCACAAAATTCAATTTGCGTTTTCGAAGGAGTTTGTTAAAAAAAATTTCTAATTAATTTTCTAATATATACAACATAAAAATTTAAAGAATCATAATTAAGATTGGTTGCTTGTTACCCGTTGTTTATGGTATTTCCCAAAAAGATTCATTCTTAGTCAAGTCAAATGGCTTTACTTTTACTTTGACTTATTGACATACTCACAAGTCTGATATGAAGTTTATTCATTAAAACAGTGAAATATTTTTTTTGGATAAAATAAATGCAACAAAAAATTTTCATAATAATGAAAAAATGACCAATTAAAATTAAATTAGAAATTATTTTATTCAATCAAAAACGTTTGTAACTGCTATTCTTATTTTTTTTTAATATTGCACAAAAAATTTCTAACTGTTTGTTGTATTAAACCTTATTTTAATACCGTTATAACCGTTATAAATATATATATAAATATATTTTTTTTAGAAGCATAATGGGGTTGACTTACTTTCTCTTGAAGGCGATAGAGTAAATTTATTTGCATATTCATGTGCAGATGTTTTATTTACTCGATACGAACTCGCAAATTGCATATTATGTGATGAAGCTAGTCGCAGGTCATCAACAAAAAGAGAAAAGCTTACTGGTCCAGACAGACTAGGAAAACCAAAAAAGTATTTTTTTTTAATTTGATTTTTTTATTTGTACTTCTTCTTTTTCAGGGTCAGTGAAAGTTTGATTTGAAATATCGAAAAGCAACTTCATCAAATATGGAAAGGAGTTAAAACTTCTGTGAATAACTATGGGTGTCATATGAAAGCAAGAATGAAGAAAGAAAGAAAAGACCACAGATAAAAATGAACTTATTGCTTTTTACAGAATTCAAAAAAATTTTTTTTTCGTAAAGTTATGAGCACTTAAAGTTTTTTTAAAATAAAAAACTAATGATTTTGAAAAAGTTAGCTTATAAGAGGACCTAACTTCCTTGATATATTATCAATTTCGATGCTTAGGTACTCAAAATGAAGCTGACAAGCTAAATTTTCCAAATCTTTTTACAGATTATAAAAAAATTAAGTATTAACAAAGTTATGGTCATTTTGCTTTTGTTCGTTTTTGATGAACAAGAAGATGAAGACAGAGAAGAAGAGAAGAAAAGAAAAAAGGAAAACCGTTTGTCAAGCGAATCCTCTTCTAGCTCGTGCAGAAAAAGTTATTCTAGTTATGCCAGTAGTTAAAGTTCGGATTAAAAAAATTATTATAATATTAAATAATTTTCAAAAAATTTTTTATTTAAAATTAAAATTTTGATGGACAATTTATTTTTTTTTTAAATTTTTTTTTTTTAAATTACGCGTAATTTTCAGTTTTTTTCTGAATTTATTATTTAAAAACGCGTTATTTTAATTTTTTTGATTTATTTTACTGGAAATATTGCTAAAAATCATAAGTATTTTGAAAAATTCTACAAAATTTGTACGCGTAATTTACGCGTAAAAAAGTGATAGTGAATTACGACACAATTTGTCTAATTTACGTATCACTTTTTTACGGCGTAATTGTGGCGTAATTATCTATATTTCTTTAACATTTGTTACAAAATTACGCGTAATTTATACGTAAAAATGCCGTAAATTTATCCGTAATTTTCTACCCGGGTAGACTTAACTTTAAAGTATCACATTCGTTTGTCAACGACTGGACCACTTCTTCAATAGCATCGCGTTCATTGCGCAACAATTCAATGTCATTTCTGAGACGCTGGTTTATCGTCTCAACTTCCTTTAGCTTTTTCTCATTCGACTGAAATTCTTTGTAAAGCTTTTCACTATTAAACTTTCAAAAAAATTTTTTTTTTACTCTTTTCAAAAAAGACTTATTTTACTTTAGCCGGGTTTTTTCTCATATAGTTAAAGTACTCTTGTATGACTTTGTACAAATTGTCGAATTGTTTCAGCATATATTGGCCTTGAGTGCAAGCAAATTTTTAACACTAGAACGCCCGGGGATTTTTTAAACCCCTTTTTGATTTTAAAATGTGAATAAAAATTTTTCTAAGAGGAGTTTTGTCAAAATTTTTTTTTTTCCCTAATTGAAAATGTAAATTTAATTATTATTTTATTTTTGAATATTAAAAATTATAATAATTTAATGTCAAAAAAAAAATATACATAAACGCCCGGAGGGGGTTTTTTAAACCCCTTTAAAATTTTACCTTTTCTATCGCTTAAAATTAATAAATTCTTAGCATAAAATAATAAAAGCATAATTAACTTAAATAAAACTTATTTTCAGCAGATATGCTTAATTTTTTGCTTGTTATCCATTAAATTTAAAAGGGGTTTTTTAGACCCCTGCCGGGCGTTTACGGTATAAAAAAAATCGGGCGTTCTAGTATTAAATATTTTTGAAAAATGAAATTTTTTTCTGAATTTTATCCAAATTGTCAATTTCATATTTACAATAATTTAAAAATAAAATTTTTATCTTAAAACTTTAAAAAATTTATAAGCCTTGTTACATTTTTTTAAAGTGCTTTCATATTTTAAGGTTTATTTTCGAGAAATTTAGTTCGGTTACCCCAAATTTTTAAGTTTTTTCCCAAATTTCATTAAGAAAACCACAAAAAATATTAAAAAAAAAACACTTTATTTATCAATTGACACCAAATTAATTAAATCTATCACCAACGGTCTGGCAAATTTCTGGTAGTCTTTTTTTGATGAGAACAAGTAATAAGCTAATTGTTTCAATTTATGTCAAGCATGGTCTCAAATTAAAGATAAACAGTCTTTTAGTAAATTCGGTAAAAAAATCAATCAATAAATCGGATATCCGATTTTTATTTTGATTAAAAAGATTGATTCTAACTTTTTGTGCCAAACTTTTTTTCTACAAAAGATTGTTACATATGATTGAAGTTTATTAATAAAGAGACCTTTATTTTTAAGCTTGAGTGTTATAATTGATTCAAGGAGAAAAAATGAGCTTTAATTAGAGGGCTCACTGTAAAATGACAACATTTTCACACCTCGAGAGGAAAATGACAAATGTGTTAAAAAATTGTATTTTAACTTACCGAAAAAAAAAGGAGGAGTTTTTTTTTTTTTATTATAACTATGTGTTAAAAAATTGTCATTACCCGGTTACTTAAAATAAATTATAATAAAATGTGTCTAATTATTTAACTAAATATTATAAATTATTCCTAATTAATACTCGGATTAAGACTTAATATCAAAAACCACTCTCACAAATTCCCAATAATTACTCTAATTATCTTGTCAAAATGTACCAAATAATACTGATTATAAAATCCTTTAACCAAACTTCTTCTAACAAATAATGAATACTCTCTGCTTTTCGCAGATGATCTAGTTACATTCTTCATTTATAACAAAAAGGGGAACCTAGAAAATAAGATTAATAAATACACCTACGAACTAGAATTATGGCTTATTAAATGGAAAATGAAGATATCAGTTGAAAAGTCGTGTTCAGTAGTCTTTTCTAGGTACAAAAAAGAGAGTGATAATCTAAACTTAAAAATTTATGGAAACAGAATAGTGAGCCAAAAAGAAATCAAGTTTCTTGGTATTAAATTTGATTCTAAGTTAAACTTTAATATACTGGTAGACGAAATTAAAGAACGCTGCAATAAAAGACTAAACATTATTAAGATATTGTCAAACAAAAAATGGGGTCTCAATCAAAACACACTAGGAAATTTATATAAATCTTTAGTCGGATCAATCTTAGACTATTCTTTTCCTTGCCTAAATTCATTTTCAGAAAATAATATCAAAAAACTACAAGCAATTCAGAATACAGCAGTCAGGTCTATTCTTAAGTTAAAATATGATACTCCCTCCAACATCGTGCATCATGAGGCTTTTAATAAACTAAAATTACTAACAGTCTCGAATCGGCTTTTTGAATTGAGTGAGAGATATGTTGGGACAGGACTGAGTCATTCTATCCCATTAGTTGAAAGACTGGTGAAGGAATACAAAGAAGGTTTCGAATCAAGACATATTGAATATCCAACTCCATTGTGTAATTGCTACCTTACTATTTCTTCTTATTTTCCTGAAACTTGAACTATGCAAACATGTGCCACATGTTACAATCTTTTCCAATTTATGTCTTTTAAATTTTCATTTTTTTAGATTATTTACTTTATTTTGATTCTTTTTTTTATCTCATTTTATTAACTTTAATTTTATTTTTATTTTATTTCATTTTTATTTTATTTTTTTTATTTTACTTTTTAACTTATTCTGAAGGAGCTTTAGCTCGGTACAGAAAACAAATAAATAAATAAAATAAATAAATTCTTCTAAAAAAAAATTGAAAATTAGAAAAAACATGTCCAATAAACTTGAATATATTCCATCTAACAAAGGTGGATTAATGCAAAACCAACATTTTCTTTTGGAAACTTACAATTTTATTAATTATAATTTTTTCTAATTGGTTATTTTTTTATCAAATCAAATTAGTAATAATAAATTTTAATTTTAAATTAATCCCGTTGTCATTTTTCTTTTTCACACATCTCTTTGTTAAAAATCTTTCGGATTAATCAAAAGGTTGTCATTTTACAGTGTAACCTAATTAGATACCTAATTCAAGCATAAAAAATCTTAATTTAACGATAATTTTAATTGTAAAAAATAATTTTTTTTATATTTACAGTTTGATTCTAACTTTTTGTGACATACTGTATTATCTCTTTTAGTAAAAAAGTTATTCAAGTTTTTCTGAATTGAAATGATAGAATTGAAACAAACTTCACAACCCCGATCATCTCTCGATCGACAACATCGATCGATCTATATTATTGGCTAGAAAGTGCTAGAAGGGCGTTTAAAGTGATAGAAAGTGAGCAAACTTTTTTCCTACTTACATTTTTTAATTAATAAGATTTTTCAAGAAATAAAATACGAAAAAAAAGATGTCTTGATAAAAACCACAAAAAATCTAAAAATTTGAAAACATAAAAATGTGAAATTTTCTCCATTTTGCCAAAGACTGATTTCTTTGACAACTTTTATTTCTATTCCATCTAAGTTTATTAGTTCAGGAACAGTAATATTTCTTTTAGTAAAAATCATACAAATCGTTTTGTAGAAACACCAATCATTTACAATATTAAAAGACAAATGAAAATTAGCTAATACAGTCTCTAAGTTCTTTTCAGAATGACTAATATGTTAAAAGAATTACTGCTTTATTTGGCTATCTAAAATATCTAAAATCTTTCAGAATCCACCTACTAGCCTTGTTTAGACAACAATTTTAAAAGATTTTAATTTTGGGCTCAATATTTATTAATAATTTAAAAAAATAATAAAAAATTAAAATTACAAATCCAAACTACGATATAAGTAAATATTTTAATGTGTCATTAATAACTTCTTAAAAAATTGTTCTATCAAACATTTATTCTTTTAGCAAATCTACTCTTGAGCATTTCTTTGAAGCGTCTTACTGACTGCTCATCCAAATGATCGGCTATTTCTTTCAAGTTTCCATTTGAAAGTTTGCTCAAATCGAAATCAATTTCGTTTTTATACGAGCCCGACTTTGATGTGCTGTTGTGTTTCTTTTTCAATTCTTCGGACTCATTAGCTCGTTTGTCATAGTATTTTGGAAAACTATTTTGTCTGTTAAAATCATGATAAGTATCAGTCTTGCTAAAGTCAGTGTCCTTCAAATTTGGATAGCTCCTTAACTCGTTGGCCTTAACTTTGCTGAATTTGACCTCTTCTTCCGCATAAAAGCCTGGATTGCAGTCTTCGCAGTAGTCTACGCTTGTTTTACTTTTTCTACTTGTCGATCGGCCACTCTTGCTAGTCACCAATTTGGCCATTGTAACCGAGTCTGGGTTAGAGAAGAAGCGATCGGCAAACTCAGTATAGCCTTCGCCATCTTCTTCATTTGACTTTAACTTTTCATATTTGAACACATCATACAATTTGTTCAATTGATCACTGCTCAACGAATATTTGCGTGGCACAAATATGGGGCTTACTATTTCATTATTGTACAATGAACTAATGCCATGAATTATTCCATATGCTTCACTTGACAACAAGAACCTATTTTTTTGGAATCAAAAAATTAATGCCTTTTTTTTTAATTTTGTTGTGATCATATGCCTTTTGAATAAATGAGCCCACTTTTATTCAAAAAAAAATTTACACCAAATAATGTGTATCTACCAGTACAATTTAAAACTAACTTGTACATTTCCCTTCCTCGACTCTTCCTAAAGGAAAAGTGGGGAAAGGAAAAGTTGAGGAAGAGTCGAAGAATAAAATGTGTACAAGTTAGTTTTAATTTGTAGTAGATTAGTTTCTTAAACAAAATTGATAAAAAATCTTTATAAAATTAATGTTTATTTAATTAGTGAATTTTTTAAAGATAAGCTAGAATGATTGATATGTCAAGCCTTTGAATGAATGAAATTTTCAAATATTTTTCATCTTTTTGTACTTTAGCTATCAATTAATTTTGGACAACGTAAAATTTTTGTCCAGTTTTCAAATTTTTCTTTCCACTAAAACATTTCAAAAGCGCAATTTAATTGCATTGCATATTTGTAATTTTTTTAACTTGAAATTTGAAAGTTTTAAAAGCTAAAAAAAACTGTGTAAATTGCAATGCAATTAAATTGCGCTTTTGAAATTTTTGAGTTGAAAGAGCACTTTGAAATTGAGCAAAAATTTTACTTTGTTCAAAATTAGAATTATTTATATATTTGAGCTAGTAGATTAAAGCTAAAAAATTAATGTGAAAATTAAATTTAAGATTTTTTCAAAGAGTGTTAAAATAAAAAAATTTCAAAATCCACATCTACTTTTTGTGTGTGATTATTTTTTACTAATTACCCATTGAATGTGTGAAAATAAACGCTTTCTTTTCAAAATACTGTTCGTAAAAAAATTTTCCCCAATTTATTTACAAAAACTCTACAATTTATTGTATATTTTAATCAAATGTTTTTTTCATTTAATTGAAAATTGCAGAGTTTTTGCTGATCTCCGAATTCGTTTGTGGACAAATTTCAACAGGTCAACAGAGTTAAGCATATCGAAATGTAAAACCATGTATCTGGTTGGGAAAAGAAATAAGTATGGATACAAAACGTTAAATTCAAGTGGTATTTATACTCTTGATGAGACAAATCTGGAAAAAGACCTTGGTGTTTTTGTATCAAATGATTTAAAATGGAATAAACAATGTTTCGCAGCAGCGGCAAAAGCGAATAGCGTTTTGGGTCAAATACCAAAGTCCTTTTCATATCTCGACAGGGAAATAATTGGCCCGTTATATAAGGCTTTAGTTGTACGTGGTCTCTTTCTCTTGGAACAGATGTGGCTATTCTGGAAAAAGTGCAGAGTAGGGCAACGAAAATGGTGCGGTCAATAAGAGACAAAACTTATTAAGAACGTCTTTGTTCTTTGAACCTCACTAGACTAGAAGATCGAAGATTGCGTGGCGATTTAATCCAAATGTATAGGATTGTTAACATTGCTGAAAACACAAGCTTATTAAAAAAGGAGTAAATTATGCAAAAAGTTTTTTGCTAAATCTAGAGAGGTCTAATGATAAAAGATTAGTGAGAGATATCAATGTTATCGTTTTTTTTTGATAATACGTAAATATCGATAATTAAAATAAATAAATTTTTGAAATAAATAAAATTATCAATTTTTCCTGTTTTTTCTATTTTTCTCGTAATTAACTGAAATTAAAAAGATAAATATAGTAATAATCTCAAAAAAATGAAATAAAGCGTAAATATTGATAAAAGGTTTATTAATTGGAGCAAATTGTATTTGATCCATGACATCTAGAATTACTCAAGAGGTTAGATTTTCTACAACAGCATCGATTTGTAATACATTGAGATGTACAATTGCATATTACCATTCCTTGACCACCACTAAATGTCATTTCATTGACCGTTTGTCTAAAGCTTTTGATCGCCTTGTCGGTTCTAATTTCTAGACCAACTTGACAATTTTGAACTAAATCAAAAGCGTTACTGGAAAATAAGTCCGAAAATACGCCAACTTGACATGCAAGTTCATAAAAAGTTTTATTTTTTTTGATATTTACGGTTGCATCAGTAAATATCAAAACTTACTTAGTAATATATGATAATAAGAAAATATGAATATTTTTTTCAAGATTTACTTTAGTGGATCAGTTTATTACGATATTTACGTTTTATCAAAATTTACTATTACATCAATAAAAAGTGGCTTGTACGGTATAATATTTTAACTAACAGTGGTTGAGGTATGGAATAAGCTGTCAACGAATGCTGAAAATTAAAGTTTACAAAAAAAATCAAAAGACCAAAATATAATTAATATCATGCATTTAATTTTTTAATTTTTGAAAAATATTACTTCAAAAAACTGACTTAAATTAAGACCAGTGGACTCATAGAAAACAAATCAAGACTTCAACTAAAAAGACCCGATAAAATTTCTAGTGCTTAGACTCTAGATTTAATAGTAAACAACTACTAGTACTATCTGAAAATTCCTGATTAAATTTTTGAACAAAAAAAGAAAAAGGAGATTGCTAATTTTTTAATTTTAAATAAATTACCATCTTAATTTAGAAGTTGTTTTGCTGAATAGTTGTCTTTCGTCGGTCATATCAACCGGTTCCTTTTTTTTTTAGATTGGATTATAAAAATTTTGAATTTATTTTAAATTGCTCAAAAATTACCTGAGTTAATTCCAAAGCTTTAAAAGCTGCTCTCAAGACTTCCTTTTGAGAAAAAAGACTTTAAGAAAAACAAAAAAAACACACACATATTTTTAATAAAAGTACTTGATCTGAAGAAGGACAATCTGAGTCGTCACTTTTGTACGATTCTTTTTTAAAGTTAAATGAATTGTCTCTGTAGTTTATGTTGGAGAGTTTTTTGCGGTCGGCCAGTTCTTTAAAATTTCTGTGTCTGTAAGTACCGGTTTCCAAGTTGAATTTGTACAAGGTCAAAAATCGCCATCCGTGTTCGCACACAAACTTAATTGCATTTAGAATAAAATCGACTCGATTCTCGTCGAAAAAAAACGACAAGTTGAATCGAGTAAAACCGGGCTTTAGCAATTTAGCTTTAGACAAATCGTGGCTAATTTTTAGCAAGTAGCGATCAATAGAGTCATTTTTGACCAATATTTCTTCAAAATGTTTGGACAGCTCGGGCCTCATGCCGATCAAATAGGCAGCGTATGGACCGGCACACGCGCATCCTGATCTACTCTGAATGCCAAATAAATCGTTCAGCAGAACGCCAACAAAATTTGAATGCAAATAGTAACCGGATTGATTGTGCTTTATTAAAAATGAGAATATGGACAAACGTTCTACGCTCAAGCTACCAAGCAAATGCAAATTTGGAATTTTACTCAAAAATTTGATTGCTTTTCTTAATTAAAATTAATTTTTTTAATAAAATAAACTTTAAATTTTTTACATAGGCTTCATTTTTACCGCTACAATTGTAGCCTACAATCTACATGTGTAGCCTACAATTGTAGCCTACATTCTACATGTGTAGCCTACATTCTACATGTGTAGCCTACAATTGTAGCCTACAATCTACATGTGTAGCCTACAATTGTAGCCTACAATCTACATGTGTAGCCTACAATTGTAGCCTACATTCTACATGTGTAGCCTACAATTGTAGCCTACAATCTACATGTGTAGCCTACAATTGTAGCCTACATTCTACATGTGTAGCCTACAGTTGTAGCCTACATTCTACATGTGTAGCCTACAATTGTAGCCTACATTCTACATGTGTAGCCTACAATTGTAGCCTACATTCTACATGTGTAGCCTACATTCTACATATGTAGCCTACAATTGTACAATTGGTGTAGTTTTGTATTTTTTAATTAATTACTTTGTGTAGTAGTGTTCACGTTTTAGGATGTTGTTGACTCCAACAGCGTTTTTTAATTGAAAAACCAGACCAGCACGTATGGATTCGACAATAGCCGGAGTTCCTCCTTCTTCGCGTTCTTCGATATCCTTTAAATATTTGTGGTCTTCTTTGGTGACGTAGACAACAGTTCCACCGCCGCCAGCATTTGGAACTTTGTTTCTGAATAACTTTTTTTTGGCAACCAATATTCCAGGTGTTTGTGGACCACCGACAAACTTGTGCGGCGATAAGAAAATGGCGTCTTTAAAAGCTTGTTCTCTATTTATTTTTGTTGCATAAAATTAGTTTTTTTTTGTTGTTGATTTTTTCTAAAAGCAAAATGCTTACTCGTAATCGATTTCAATGTCTGCCGAAATCTTTGGATTCATGTCTATTTTGACATGTGGAGCTGCAGTGGCATAATCCCAAAATGACAAAAATCCATATTTATGCAGCAGACAAGTTAAACGCTCCGTATCACACACAATGCCAGTCACATTCGAGGCAGCGGTGAACGAGCCAATTTTAATTCGTCTATCGTTTTTGTATTGCTTCAATTTTCGTTCCAAGTCGACAAAATCAATGCTTCCGTTGTCGGCCTCATTTGCATAGATCATCTTAAAAATTTAATTTTACAAAAATTCCAAACAACTGACTTGATTTATTTATTAATACTAAAGAACTAATTTTACTGTAAACGATGTGGGAAATAACATAGGTTTTACTTTATATTTGGTATCTAATATTTTTTTTAGATTCATGTGTGATAATCATCAAAGATATTTTTTTCAAGTGAATAGGTTACTTCTAATATGAAGAATGGTAAGACATATGATTAAAATAGTCTTTTAACTATTAGATGTTTGACAAACAATTTAAAAAAATACTCATAGTCTTTAAAAATGTAATCTATAAATTAAATAAAAAATAAAAAAAATAATAAAAGTTCTGAATGCTTAAAAATTCTAAAAAGAAAGAAAAGGTAGAATTACTAAGAGGAAATAATGTTTAATCTCTAATCAGATAAAATTAATTCAAATAAATAAAAAAATAAAAATATTAAAATAAGCTAATGTAACACTTCATGTGCCCCAGGCCTGTCTCTCTCTATATATTTATGTTGTATTTTAGTTTCAGTCAGAGTTTTGAATAAAGACTTAGAATAGAAAATCTTATTTTTAATTTATTTAATAGTGCCACGCTATTAAACTATGAAATGATATAAAATAAATTTTATTGAGTTTAACCCTAAACTAAACAACGCTTTTTTATTTCATCAACCATTAAGATCAAGTCTAATTCTAAGTCAAATTTTTTATCCAAGAACTTCTATATTTTAGTACGACTTTTTAAAAGACATTTACCTTTTTTAAAAATTTTAATTTTTATATATAATATAAAAAATCTAATGTAAATTAGATAAGTTAAAAAGTAAAAGAAAAATAAAAGAGACAAAGGGTATTAAGGAAGTATTGAGTCATTCTGTTGAATTAGTAGTCAAACTGGTTTTCCTGAACTTTTCATTACTTACATTTAATTTTAATTTTTAATTTATTAATTGTTTGTTTTTTTAACCGAGGGAGCTTTAGCTAGCCACAGTTTAACAAATAAATAAATAAGATAATGGCAAAATATTCCATACAAGTCGCAAAACACAAGACCATGAAGTCCAAGTGACACTTTACTTGTATTGGAAAAATTTCAAAAAATCAAAATAAACATCAAGAATAAAAATGAAGAATGAAGAAATTTCAGCTAAATAGTAATTAAAGAATACAGAAAAATATGGCTGAAATGTCGTCGAATGCTTTTAAAAAAGATTTTGTGAAGTTCAGTACAAAATGATAAAAAGAACAATAAAAAATTGAAAAACTTTTTTTCTAATTTGTTTAAACTAAATTCTGTGAATGCAGAATGGTGCAACATTCAAAGTTGCATCAACTGTAAAAGTCTGCTAATGATGTGCAAAATTTCTGCAAAATGCACTGCGCTTGAACACATTGAAATCTAATTTCTGCTAAACTCTGCAAATTTTTCAGACCTTGATATCTGATGCAACTTTGAATGTTGCACTATTCTGCATTCACAGAATTAAGTTTAAACCTTTAATAAAAAAGTTATTCAATATCTTTACACTTTATTCTGCTCTTTTTTGTACTGAATTTCACGAAACCTTTAATTAATAGTCAACAAAAAATTAGTAATTGATGATGAATCATACTTTACTCTTGGTATAGTTTGGCTCAGCGTTGCAATGAAATTAATTGCAATAGCTTTAGAAAGGTGTTCGAAAGTGCAATGAAAAAAATTTAAAAGGTCTCAGTGGCAATTAATTAAGAATAAGTGTGTAATGTTTACATTAGTACCATTGGGCCTGTCAATCCGATTTCTCTCGTTAGACGTATTGGAGCATGTATTTATACACCTTCTTAGCTTTAAGTTAATTAACTTTCCAGTGATATCGACAACGATGTCGATATATCACATCTTCCCCCGCTTTTGTGAAGCAAAAGCTGTCGACCATTGTGACCACTGCCGGATCACCAATGACCGGCATTAGGTATAGGCTATTATTTTTCCCAGGCACTAACTGACACTCGTCAGGTAACCGTTGAACTTTCTATAAACATTACTGCCTCCGAGAAGCACTTTTATTAGTCTTATGGCGCTTTTATCCTCGTTGCCAGATGTAATGTTTGCTTAAGTACCCTTGGTCCCGTCTATCCGATCTTTCTCGTTAGACGTATTGGAGAATGTATTTATGCTCCTTCTAACTTTAACGCTCATGATTAAGTTAATTAACTTTCCAGTGATACCGACAAAGATGTAGCTATATCACAAAGCGAACTATCATCGCCTTCATATTTCAACAAAACTTTAAAGCTGAACAAAAATTGTGCCATTACAGCCCTAATGTCAAATTTGAAGAAAAAAAATGAAAAAAATTTTGCCATCTTTGATTTGAGATAAGTGTCATTTTGACAAATGGTATGCAGAATCATTTAAAAAAAATATATAACAAAAAAATAGTTCTGGTAAATTTTTTTTTTCTCTCCAAAAAAGCATAATTTACTAAAACGAAAAAATATTCAAAAATTTATCTTTTCATTCATTTTAATGTATTTGAATAAAATTATCTACAAGATTTTTTTTTGTTTAATTTATAAAAAAATAATTTATATGAAAAAAAAAAATATATTAAAAAAGTTACCTCAGCAAAAGTTTCGCGCCACGGTATCAAGTTAGAATGATGTTCAAAAGGCGACACAACAACAACCTTAACAAACACAGTCAAGTCAAACGCGTTGGCAAAAAATAAACAAATCTTACCGGAGGTTCGGTGAAAGCTAGGGCACCAATGAGCTTGTGTATGGCGCCAGTGACGCCGGAGCCGACAAACAAGAGAACGTCCTCATCGGACGCGTTCACACATGATTTGATTATGTCTCTAAATTGAAAAAAAAAAAACAAGCTGACACTTAAGCTAAGAAGGGAGTGCTAGTTGAGAAGACAAACCTGGCTTCGTTGCGGAATATGGTTGTCTGAACGGCTGATACTGTGGCCGTGGAATGTGTGTTGGCGTATTCGCGCAGAACCTCGTTGCGAATAAAGTCCTCGATGAACGAGAGAGCTCGTCCACTAGCTGTATAGTCACAGTAGACTATTTTTCTGAGGCCAAACGGCGTTCTGAAAACTTCTTTGTTACCAATTTCCGACTTGGCTATCAAATCGTACATGGACTCATATTCTGAATGCAAACACAAAATTAAGCTAAAGTTCCGCTAATTTTCAACAAAAATTACTTTTTCTATCCTTGCTCTGAGGATGATGATTTTTACTCATTATTTTCTAAAATTGATTAAAGGCTTACAATCTAGACTTGGTAATAGAAAAAAAAATGTTAATAAAAAATAAAAAAAATGAATAAAAAAATGAATATGTAATCTTAGAGGAATTTTATTCTTATTTATTTGATAGTTGGTAAGAACAATCCAAGCATGAAATAATTTTAGTTTTTGTTTTATTATTAAAATAGCTCAAATTTTTAAATAAATTTGCGATGATTCTATGTATAGAGATCTGAGTCGCTCGGCATCACATTAGCACAAAGGCACGCCATCAAACGGGCCCTGGCTCTCGACCAATGGACTAAATTGGTATGTGTATACACACACATCGAACCATCATTGTTCAATTTAAAATACCAAATGTAAGAAATTAAATTTGATTTTTATTTTATTCGTTTGGTATTTTAATTGACGAATATTTTATTGAATGTTATGCAAAAGAATTTTAAACGTAAGCTTACTCAACTGAGCAGCTCTAATTGTCTATGTCAATTCTTTCTGCATGCATACAATGGCTCAATAAAGCACCTACCATCATTGTTCATCTGATGCTCACAAACAAAAAATCCTCCGATCATACACAAATTCAGCACCAATTTTCTGTCAACTCTTCATCACTGTTTTTATTAGACACTCCAAATAAATAAACAACTAAAAACTAAATTTTCTCTTTTTCCAAAAATACTCTCACTCACAAGTCTAATGTTCTTGCCAAGATAATAAATTGCCAAGCTGTCTGAGCTTCCAAAAAAAAATAATTTTTATTTTCTTTCAAAAATATCTAAAAATTGGTATGCGTCAAAACATTTCTTTTTTTTCTTCTATGAATCAGTCCTAGGCAAAAAATTTCAAAAGACACAAACGAGCATTACTCATTTTTGTTTTGTTGCAGATGGCTTGGAATGAAATGGAAATTCATTTTTTTTTCCAAGCCAAAATTCGACTTGAAGACAAACGTTAAACATTTTGATCAAGTTTTTTTATTTAGATAAAAGTCAATATAAGAAACATTAGATCACTTTAGAACAGTTGTGTCAGATGGTGCAACACATTTTTAATTTTGCTTTTGGAATTTTCAATTTAAATATGAATACCGAAAAAATGAATATAAAGGAAGAAAAACGATTTTAAGAGTTTATTTTTCATTATCTGTCTCTACATGAAAATATGAAGTAAATAAAATAAATCAAGCAAATAATTGGATGAAATCAATCAAAATTTGGTGTAGGTGAGAAATTGATTTTTTATTTTTTCAAAAGACATATATTGTGCCAAATATCATTAAAATTTTAAACAATTTAATCAGCAAAAAAAAAAATTTAAAATTTTTTTCATTTTTTATAATTTAACTGGTCCAAGTTTTTTTTTTCAATCACTTTTAAAAAAAAAATTTACTAAAAAAATTCTTGGAGTAAAAAATCGAATTAAATTAGAAAATAAATAATAGAAAATAATAGTAAATTAGAAAATCGAATATGTTGAATGCTGAAAAATGTGAATAGAGTAAGCATCTAGGCTTGGACCAAACGATTGCCATTTTACATAATTCACATTCCTAATTATTTATCATCATTTTTTAAAATATGAAAAAATTTTTGAATTCTAAAAACATTGTTTAGTATGGTTGAAAATTTTGTTTAATTAGACATTATATGTTTATGATTTTAGATCAAAGATTGTTAAATTTTTATTTCTTGATAAACAATAGTTTTTTATGTTGAATATATGACGCTCATCTAAATTTAAAACTATTAGGATATTAAGGATTCAAGGCACTGTTTCTTAAGTTTTTTCAAGTGCTAAAAAAATTTTTCTACAATCAGCTGGGATTTCTGAAAAAAATACCCAATTTTATATCACATTGAAAAAAAATATGAGCTAGGAATTTTTCTGGTTATACTTAAAAGACGGATTATTTTTGCTCGGATTAGAGCGCTAAAAGACAGATCCGGGTTAAAAAAAAATTTCTTGTAAAAATTTTATTAATACAAATTTTGACAGATTAAAAAGACATTGACTAACTCATATGAAGAGGGTGTTAATTTGAAAAATACTCTTAAGTATATCTTAATTAATTGAGAAATCTATAATAAAATATTTTTTTTTATCTTGATTTTTTTATTTACAATAAAAGAGAAAAAAAATGACAATTTGAAGTTTATGATCAATTTTATGATGCTCAAAATGATCAAATTAAACTAAAACTATCAAATAAATTGTTATTTCTTAATAGAAATAATGCAGAGATATATTTTTGGATTTAACATACTATGTTAAATAAAAAAATAAATTCTGCACTATCAAAAAGCACAATGCAGAATGCACACCATCGAAATGATGCTATTTTAAGTGGATAATTTTTTTGAAGGCTTTTGCAGATTTTACCTTTAGATTTAACAAAGTATGTTAAAACCAAAAATTTACCTCTGCACTAATTCTATTGAAAAATTAAAATTTATTTTACATTTTTAGTTTGATTTGATAATTTTGAGCATCAAAAATTGATCATAAACTTCAAATTGTCAAAATCAAATTGTTTGCTATTCTATCCAAATTGACTCATGTACTTTTAAAAAAATCAGCTGTAAATATAAAAAAATAAATAATGATATTTTGTTGAAGCTAAGTCTAAGTAAAATAAAAATTTTCATTAGATGCGGATCCGTGTTTTAGTTCTAACTAAAATCCGTATAAATAATCCGTCCTTTAGGTACCAGAAATCCGGTTCCGCCAATCCGCATCCGTCCATCTGGATCCATCTTTTAGGTAAAGCCAATTTTTCTGAATAAAGTGAGAATTTTTTTTAAATTATCATCAAAAAACTGATTAAAATTATGGCACAATAATAATATGGTGTAATATGGTACTACTTAAAAAAAAAATTATTCAAAAATAAAATGTTGAGAAGAATTCTTCGGGTTCTTTAGAAATTTTTTATTTTTTTTTTCAATTTAAATTTGTTATAACCATTTTTTGGGTACATTCAACTAAAATAATGGAAAAAAAAAGATCTTAAAATATTTTATAACTGAGCTTCATTTTATTTTCACAATAAATAAATATCCGATCCATTTGAGCTTTATTAGAGCGATCATCATACTCTTAATAAATTATTTATTTTAAACAGCAATTGAGTCATCTGGCAAATTAAAGTTGTAATGATGATGCTTAAAAATTATCATTAAAATAAAAATTTAAAGGAATTTTTAATTTGAAATTTATTGAAGAAGCATATTTTCAAAGAAGACATTTATTGTTAAACCGAATTTTTTTTATATCTGATGAATAATATGTCTGTGCAAAAAATTAATGTATGAACAATAATACTTAGGTATGATTTAACATGGTTTGCTACACATGAAAATATCTCTTTGTTTTTTTTTTTTTTTATGCTCGAGAATTATTTTCTGTACGAAAATTTTTGAAAATTTGATCATAAAAATTCAAAAGGCCACTTACAGTGCTGCTACGATACCATATTTAACGTAAATTATGGTAAATTCACGAAATTGTACCATATTTAGTGTAAAATATGCTAATCTAAAAAACGGTATTTATCGTAAAATAACGAAAATTATCGTAAATTTCCCATAATTATTGTAAAATTGAAAAAAAAATTCCAAATTTCTAGAAAAAACCAATATTCATTAAAAAAAAATTTTTTTGAATTTTTTCATAAAGTAAAAAAAATAAAATTTGATTGACTTTTTGGAACAAAATTAACGTAAATTTCGGTAAATTATTTTCTAAAAAGGTGAAAATGGTAAAATATCAACAAAAGGAAATATTTTATTATTATATTAAATTATATATAATTTATATAAATATTATATATTAAATTATATATAATTTAATATATAAATATTATATATTAAATTAATATATTATATTAAATTAAATTAAATTATTATATTAAATTTTTTTACACTTCAAGATATTTATTAAATTTCAAAAATCGAATTTTTTTTATAGATACAAAAATGTAAGATTATTATGATATATAATTTAATGATTTTTGTTTTAGAACAATAAAAACTACGTTTGATATTATAAAATTTTAATGTGATACGATTGCAAAAGTTATTCTCATATATTTTTTAAATATAAATCTGAAACATCACAATTTTTCCATGATCAATTTTTATATAAAACAAAAAAAAAACATAAGTTAGCTACGAAAAAAATTAAAATAAAATACTTAAAATTAATTAAATTCTTTTTGGATCCCTAAGTATTTTCTTGATATTTTGTAAATAAAAATTTAATTTAAATTTTCACAAGTTGTGAAAAATAATATCAAAAAAAAATTAATTTTTCCCTTTTGCTTGATTTTTCACCATTTTTAACAATAATTTACTGGAATTTAGGTAATTTTTGGTCAAAAAAGTTAGTCAAATTTTATTTTTTTTACTTTTGAAAAAATTCAATTTTTTTTAATAAGAATTTTTTTTTTCGAGAAATTTTGGAATTTTTTTTTGACTGAATTTTACAATAATTATGGGAAATCTACGAAATTTATAGTTATTTTATGATTAAATACCGTTTTTTTAGTAAAATATGGTGAATTCATGGTATCGTAGCAGCACTGTATTTTAAAATTTTCCATTTTATAAAAATAAAAAAGATTTTGAAAAAAATATTAATTTTAAAATTGAAAAAATTTAAGCTGTTCATTTTCAATAGTTTATTTTTTTTTTACTTTTTTTTTCGAAATTTGAATTATTTAACTTGGGAATCAAAGTTTTTAAATTTTTTAAGATTATTCTTTAATTTATTTGAATTCTTATTTAGACCCAACGACTAGAAGTAAGAACTCATCCGAGAGATGTTGAGTCATTTTATAAGACAAAGATTAATTAAAATTTAATCATTATCTTCCATAAAGATAATGATTAAATTCAAATTAATCTTTAAAATAAATTAAAACTAATTAAATTAAAGAGACAAAAAAAAATAATAATAAAATATTCTAAATTTTTGTATTATAAAATTTGCAATTCATATCGTTGCTTATGTTTTTGTTGCTATTTATAAAAACATTTTCAATTCGATCTAGATCTTTGAACAGATTTTAAAAAATTTTTTTTTAAATTTGAATAAAAATCTAGATCCCTCAGCTAGTTAATTATAATTCAAACTTGGTTCTTGAAAAATTTGGACGAACTTTGCTAGTTTTATTGCTACTCAAGTTAAAATGGATATTGTATAACTTGGCCATGCATAACTCATCTTTTAGTTCGATAGGGACTATCTTTTCATTAGCTAATTTGGCAGTAAAAATTAATAAACGGAAAGAATAGAAGTTTTTCGTCAAATGGAAGATAAAATTCTTTTGTTAAATTGTCAAAGCTTGTGTCACTGAATGATGCTGATGTGTCATCAGCGAATAATTTGATCAAAATATCATATAAAAAATATGCTAAGTCATTAATGAAAATTATGAAAAATAGTCGACCTAAAATGAACCCTGATGAGCCCCCAAATCTAAATCAGATTCATTTGATAAAAAAAGTTATTTTTTAAAGTACCAAGCTTTTTAGATCCACTAAAAGCTTTGTAGTTGAAGCATACAGTTATGGTTCCATAATAAATACTTATTTTAGTGGAGGGTCAAATTAAAAATATCAAGGATATTTAAAAATTTATAATACTAAGCTAATAAATAACAGAGATCAACATCGAAAAATACTTCTGAACCTTCTTATAAAACATGCTAATAATCACAGGAAAAAAAAAACATTAAAAATTTTTTGTAAGTTTAAATGAATAATTAATAGATTAAAATATTTTATACTTATGCAAAAAATTAAATCTTTTTAATGAACAATTTCTTAATATTTCCTTTATTCGAATTTAAATTAACTAAATAATTTAATAAAAAACAATTTTTAATTTGTATTATTTTTTTATTTTTTTTTTTTTTTAATTTTACTACATCACCAGAATTGGCGCTAAATGAAATAAATAATTAAAATATAATTACTTAGCTAAATTAATAAAATTTATTTGAAAATTAAAATAATTGTTTAATATATGTCTAGAAAATAGAAAATATAATTTAAAATACTATTTTAGTGCAAAATATAGATGAATTTTTGGTTAAAAAATACGAAAAACAAAAAAAAGAAATAAAAAAACTACTCCCAACTTTTTGTACAGAATTTCCTCTAGTTTCAGAATCTGAAATAAAAAAAATGCGGTAAATGGTGTTTTGGAGGACTAGTTTTGTTTTTATTAAAAAATGAGACTTTTTTGATGGTTTTACTTGGAGTAAAATTTGAACGAAGCCAAATTTATATAAATTTAACCAGAGTTGCTTAAAAGTTACAAGTCTCAAGTCCAAGTCCTGACTTTTTTTTTTTCTTCAAAAGTCCGAGTTAAGACATAAATTTTTTTTTTTTTTAAAAAGTCCGGTTATGTGAAATTCAGTACAAAATGACAAAAAGAACAGAAAAAAATGTAAAAAAAAATTGAATAACTTTTTTCTAAATGTTTAAACTTAATTCTGTAAATTCAACTTAGTGCAACATTCAAAGTTGCATCAAATATCAAAATCTGCTAAATTTGCAGAGTTTAGCAGAAATTAAATTTCTCTGAACTCAACACATCGTTTCGTAGATTATCTTCTCCGCTTTCAGAATATGTACATTTTATATTATATATTTATTTTTGCCTTAGATATTTTCTTCAGAGTACAAACACCATGCACTCAAATATAAAGACTTTTAGAGGTAGTGTTCAAAATTTTTTTTTTCAAAATTTTTTTAAAATACTTGTTTTGGAGGCTTTCAGGTACTTAGAATTTGAATCTGCGGTCAAAAATCGATTCTGGAGATAGTGTTGACGTTTTGAATATGCGGAACATTAGTATTTTTATTTAAAAAAATTTATTTAAATTAAAACGAATTCAATTTTGGAAATTAAGGTATTCTTTGAACTATCAGATAAGGTGAATTAATGGTAGTGAGAAAAAACAAACGAACCCTTCTAAGAAAAGACTGTGCCAAAAAATAAAAAGCATATGTTTTCTATCTACTTTTTTTATTTATTTTTTAAAAAATAATTTAGGAAAAGTTTTTCCAGGGCAGTTCCGAATGGCAGAGCCTTCTTTTCAGCCCACATGGTTGCAATATGATTAAGATATGTTTTAATTATATGTATTTAATTATAGTAGAAAAATTAATATATAGATTTTTAATAAATTGTTAAATTAAATTTTTTTTTCTATCTACTGTTAACGTGTGAAAATATGTTCAATTTGGATCCTTGATTTAGTATCTTAGTAAACTTTTTATACTTAAATTATCACTGGTTGCAATATAAAATGAATATGTATAAAAAGAGTTATGTTGTATTTTCTTGATTAATAAAGATATTAATTCTAAATCAGTCTTTGAACATTGTTAGCTATGACTAAAAGGAGACTCATAATACGTTCTACAAGAAAAGATAATTTTTTTATTTTTATTTAAAATATAGTTTGGTAAGCCATTAGTCGGTTGGAATGGAAACTTAGTCCTTCCTTTCATCAACATGAAAAATATTTTTGAAAAAAAAAATTAATTAGAACCATAATTTAAAATTAAATCAAAGCTAAATTATGAATTTTACACTGAATTTGTTAAAAAAAGAAAAACGATTTGAATAAATAAACATAGAGTTTTTGGCAAGATAATGGTCCGTCAGCATCTGCCTTTATAACAAAAATTATTTATTTAAAATTTTTATAATTTTTTACTTTTATTTAAATTTTAGTTTTTTTTTTCAAAAAAAGATAAAATAATTTCACTTTNNNTGAAGTATGGTTGATTAAATGGAAAATGAAAATGGCTGCTGAAAAATGTAGCCAAGTCATTTTCTCTGGTAACTCATCCAAAAACCAACATATTGACGCAAATTTATTTAATAAAAAAATCCCCTACGAAAAAAATCCAATTTTTTAGGAATAACATTTGATGAAAATTTGTGTTACAATTCACAAATTGATTTTATAAGAGGACGATGCGTTGATCGAATAAATATTATAAAAATCCTTTCAAGTAAATTTTGGAAGTTGAAAAAAGACACCCTTCTTAATATTTACAAAACATTAATTGGCTCGGTAATTGACTACAGTT
>QEOQ01000258.1:122302-133979 GCA_010279815.1 Brachionus plicatilis | reverse complement strand
AAACGCAATTGAAATTCTAGATGCTTAAGATAAAAGAAAACAATTTAAACACGCAAAAACAACAACATAACTTTTCCCATATTTACAAAAAGAAACAATGTGAAAAAATAATTAAAAATTACAAATATCTCAATTGATTTTTAATTAAAAAATTATTTATGAATTTAATTTCAGAATCATTACTGTCGATAAGTTTTTTTGACTTCTAAAAGCTTATTTTTGCTCTGTTCTAAAAATAGAGTTTAATTTCAAAAATTTAAAATTATCTTTTTTTTTTAAATATTTGTCAGTTTTTTTGTATGTGTAAAATTCAATTGATATTTTGAGTCATGCTAAATTTTGACGCAAAAAATGCACTTTTTTATTTCAAAAATTAAAATTGATTATTTATTTTTGCTTTTGTCTTTTGTTTGTTCAATTGATACTAAAGTAAAAATCAGTCAACAAAATCATTTTTATTAAAAAATCTTTAAATTTTTCTTTCTTGTCAAAAGTCTTTGATACTTGCATATAAAAAAAAATTTGAATTATTTACTTCGATGTCAGCATTGAAAATTTTCGATCTTAAAATAAAGATTAAAGTATATTTTTGCTTTTTGCTAGCATAATTTATCTCTTTTCAATTTAGTTAATTAAAAATTTGATCTAAATAAATAAAACTAATTGCATCTTTTAACAAATTCGCCTTTTGGCTTAAGTAAAGTTTTAGCAAATTTTGGTACAATTTTGTCTCACAAGTAAATAAGAGCCAGCAATTAATTACACCATAAAATTAAATTTTTTATCTACTTTTATTTCACTTTGTCGGTGTCAAGACTTGGTTTAAAAATTACGTCTAAAAAATTTATTTAATTTCAAGGAGAAAAGAAGAAGCTCTAAATAGATCAGTTTGAGGAAAAATAAAAAAAAATATCTAATTAGAATTTTTTTAATTATAATTCAAGTGAACATTTTAATTTTTCAAGTATTTTTGATATAATTCAATAGTAAGATAATAATTTCGTATTCTTCAAAATTGTACAAAAAAATCTTCTAAATAATTTTGAATGATTCTTCATGCACATAAGATTATTTTCTAGCATCAAATTCTTAATTTTTTTAGAACAATTTTAAATATGAAAAATGCATCAATTTTTAATTATTTTTGATTTTACGCAATTTGTACACAAGAAAAAAATAAAAAAGGTTTAAAATAAAATTATTTATTCTTTGCTAAAAATTTGTTCATGTATATAAAAGATAAAAAATATCTGTATAATTTATTTAGGCAAGAAATTCATTGCTCATGGAAAAATAAAATTGTTTAATCTTCATTATTTTTAATTAGGTTTACATAACAAATTTTTTTACGAACAAAAATATTTTTTATTTGGGCAAAAAAGCCTAATCTTTTTTTTTTTGTTAAATATATGTTGTAATGATTAGATGAAAAAATTTCAAATGAGATTACTTAATTTTATTCAATCATGTAAAAATTCAAATGTTTGTTGGTGGCAGTTGGAAATTATTTTAAAAATAAATGCAACACTTGTCAACACTTTTAAAAATTGGTGCAGTTTTTGACGCTCTTAAAATTGCATTTATTAACGATATTTTTTCTTAGCAAGTTCTAAAAAAAAAAGAAAAAAAAAACTAAACATATTGAATGATGTATTTTTCAAAAAATAAACTCTATTGTTTACCTAATTTTATTTTTTAAAAATTTCAACACTTGAACTTTTGTTTATATCAAATTTTTGTGCTAGTTTGATAGATTAAAGCCGCAGACAAAATTATTCTTCATCCAAGTCTTAAATTTCTTTTTATCTCTAGAACAGCTGAAATCAGAGAACCGTAAATTAGTCAAGCATCTTTGCATTTAGATCATGGATTAGTACAATGGGCAATTTAAAATGTAAAATATTCTAGTTTGATAATTTTAAAATTCCATTTGAGGTCTTGTGAATTTCAAATACAAATTGAGCAAAAATTGGTCGTTTTTTGATAAATTAAGATATTTGATAAAATCCAAGCTCAACTTTTTTTCGTAAAATAAAATATTTATTTTCTTTTTTTTTTAGTTAATAAAATCAATAATCAATTTAAATATTTTTGATGTTTGTCTTTTTTAACATAAAAAAATTTTTTTATTGGCAAAATGTTGCAGTATTATTTGTTAAATATTATTTATAAAATTTGATTTTAATTAATCAAAAAATGAAGAATTTTTGTTCAATTCGAAATTCACAACACCAGCATCTAAATACTTTATTCTACTGCATATCTCCATTTGTGTGCACATTTCAACAAAATAACAAATGATGCAACAACAAGCTTGAAGGCCTCGACAATTTTGCTCTATTTCTCCAAATTTTGGATAAATAAAAAAATAAAAAAATTTTCTTTTCTCTCTCTCTCTGTTCTATTATTAAATCATAATGCAGGAGCATACTAAATGCATAATTTACCTCATGCCAAACACTTCAGATCTCAATTATTAGCTCGTGCTGTTTTTCGCCTAGCAATAAGACTTAAATTGTGTTAATATTTGCACACTGCTGATCGCCAGGTTTAAATGGACTAGTTGTTGTTTGTGTGAGCAGTTGACCTTGAGCGGTGGTCGCAAGTTGGTTGGATTGAGGCGCAGTGTTGTATGGCTTGAGTAAATATTGCGTAAGCTGCCAATTAAGCAATTACGGATACTCGAGCTATGTTCGCGCGGCGGCAACACAAGCGTAGAGTGCGATTTAAGATAGTTTTATTGAGAGAAAAAAAATAACTAACAAAAAAACTTAAAAAAAAAAAAAAAAAACAAATAGCTATTTGTTAATATTATTATAATTTTATTTAGGAATAGAAGAAAATTTATTATTATTAAAATATTAAAAAATATATAAATAACTATGGTAATTGAAATAGTTTTGCCTAAAATTTTCTAATTTAGAATTTTTTTTTTCTAAGATAAAGAGAGAGAAAGAGAAATAAAGAAAGAAAGAGATTGTCGTGGATGTGGATGCGGCGGCGGCTGGGCACAGAGTTAAGCAATCCAACGCAACACATTTATGGCCCATATTAATAGATACATTAAGAGCGATTGCTGTCTTTCAAATATTTGATATATTAAATTAGGATTGTTTAGCAATTTTGTCTATTGGTCAAAGTATTAGAGATTAAGCCGTGTTGACTAGCAGATTACTTGGGATGTACAACTAAGCAAACTAATGAGAGGAGGTCCAGTCGTTTTACTAATCACTTTTGCTTGTAGACATTATTTGTATGGGCGACAAACATAATAATTGAGAGAGAGAGAGAGAAAGAGATATTTGGCTCATGGTGATATTTAAAGATAACGATCCGCTCTTATACTTCTTAATCGTTACTCTTTATCTATCACGATATGAAATTTTTTCGTTTTGTTTCGATGGGTTTTTATCTTGGCTGACATATTTTTACCAATCCCATCCCATAATTAACATCTACATTATTTAAGGATAAACCAATTCAATTAGTTTCGAGCACAAATGTCATTTACAGTGTCCAACTTTCTCTCTCTCTCTCTCTCTCTATGTGTAATTTTGTCTCTTTTTTCTATTTTTTTGTTTTCATTTTTTATAAATTTATTAAAATAATATGTGGATCTAAGTTGCATAATTCCCAATAATTAGACAACAATAACAACAGCAAGAACAGCGATAACAAAGACTAATCGTTTTGTTGTCAGTGGCTTACTGACCTATTTTGTAAGCAAAGAGCGTAATTTAGTCAAATGTATTTTTGACTAAGCCTAAAGTCAATTTTTCAATAATATTCTAAGTAAATCTTGGAACAAAATTGTTCATAAAAGGACTAAGAAATATTTTTGTACCAAATTGCTAGCAACCTTTTACTTAAAGTGATGTCTCAAGCATTCTGCTCGCGACAAAAAGAATTTAGGCAACAAAATTTCACAAATTGACTAGTTGAGGTTTTGCCATTGAAATAAAGTCAAGGTCATTTTAGCGATTTAAAAATGCGTACCACTTTTTGAGTACAAACTGCTAGATGACTAAACTAAAGTTTCGAGCGATTTTGCTAAAAAATGTCAATATTTTTCAAAAAAAGAAATGAAAATATTTATTTTTGATTTTAGAAAATTAAATTAAAAAAAAAATTCTACTTTTTTATTTAGACATTTTTCATCAATTATTTGTGTCAAATGGATATTTAACAGTGATATCGACAATTTTATTGGCAGCTTCACAACCACCACTAATTAACCTTTGCTTCTCCCAGGCACTATCAATCAATCTTCAGGTAAAAAACACTTCGAAAAAACTTTACTTTATTCAAGTCCGTCTATTTAGATACCACTAAGTTTTTTGACATGTGAAAAAGTGTATTACATAAATTAGAGTGACTCATTAAAGCTATCTATTAAAAAATTTTTATTTTCTTTATGTGGGTCTAGAAAAATTTAGAATCTTTGTCTTATTTATTTTTTTAAAAATCTTCAATCTTTATTTTTATTATGAGCTTTTTGTGCAAAATTTGTGAGGTGACACATAATTTGTCTTTGCACGCACCTTCTGCTTCATCTTTTAGCTCTTCTTGAAAAGTTGAAAAAACAGGAATCTTTCTCTTTTCTCAACTAGCTCAGCTTCTTTGTATAAAACAAGACATCAAATTTGCTAGATCCGGTGTGTATTACTTACTTTAGTGAGATGTTGGTAATGTAGTAGTAGTAGTAGTAGTAGTAGGAGTGTAAACTGCAGCTTGGAGTCAACCAAGCAGAGCTCTAATGAGCTATAGCAGTCGCTTCAAATCGTTTCGTCATCCAAACATCAAGTTTTGCTTTGAAACTGTTTGTATTCCTTGAGTTGATAATTTCTTCCGGTAGTTTATTCAAATCATTGACAACCCTGTTAATAAAAAAGTTAAATCTAGGAAAACAACTCCTAACTAGCTCTCGTGTAAGGTTCTGTCTGTGTCTTCTCAACTCATATCTTCGATTTTCCATCTTGGTGTTTAAACTATAATTGATCCCGTTGGTAAAATTCACAATCTCTATACCATTAACTATCTTAAACATTTGAATCAAATCGCCACGTACTCTTCTTGTTTTCAAGTCGGTTAATTTTAACTTTACGCAGTTCATGAACTAATTTAGATGCTCTTCTTTGTTCTTTTTCCAGCGCATTCACATCTTTTTCAAAATGAGGACACCAAGAGCTAATCGCGTATTCTAAGTGCGGTCTGACAAGTGAACAGTATAGTAACCTAATCAACTCGAGCGTAGGAAATTTAAACGATTTTCTTATCATTCCTAATAAACGATTTACTTTCGACGTTGCGTTTTTTACTTGAGTGTCCCATTTAAAATCATCTTGAATGTAAATTCCTAAGTCCCTTTCACAAACCTACTTATTTAGTGCCTGAGAATAAATTGAGTAATTAAAATTTTTGTTGCTGTGGCCTACATGAAGAACTTTACACTTTTCACCATTAAGCTGAGTAGACCAATCTTCAGACCATTTGCAAACTTTATCAATGTCGTTTTGAAGCTCAAGGACTGAATCAAAATTTTTTTTAACTGATAAAATCTTTGTATCATCAGCATATGCTTCACAACTATTTGAAATGATCCCTAACATATCGTTAATGTAGATCACAAAAAGAATGTAATGTAATGTTTAATTCACTACATTACAATGTGGTTAGGCGTCATTCTTAGAGCGTTTTCATTTGAGTCGGATGCAAAATTAGGCGACGTCATAGACTTATTAGAACTAATTTTGATTGCTTTATTAATTTATTTGTGATTAATTGACCTCCTTTAAAGTAAATAGCAAAGAGTAAATTTGTAGAAGTAGAAATAGGAAAAAAATGACAAGAAAATTTCTATTTAGATTTGATTTAAATTTACCAAGCAAAAGATTCAAAAATAAATGAAGTTTGTTAAAAATTAAATTTGATTCACAATTAAATTTTACTCAAATGAAAGACGAAAATAAAAGAACAGTGTAATTCAAGGCTATTAAGAAATTGAGATTTTGACAAACAAAAAATGGTCTAAGCCAAATTATACCATATGAGAGAAGCCTTTATAAATCTCAAGTTGGATCTATTTTGCATTTTATTCTTTTGCCAATCTAAGCTCATTCTCCAAAGGCCAAGGTTTTTGAGATTTGCTTCAGATGGGACGCAAGCGCATGGAAGATTATTTAAGGTTGCATTTACACAATAATTAATTAAAGATATCTTATTAATCAAATATAAACTCAGGTGATTCAACAGCATTTGTATCAACTGATACATTTTGCGCAATAATAGCACTAAGAATTATTGTTTTTCTTTTTGAAGTATTATTTTGTCTAGAATTCACAATTGAATTAAGATCCTCGAATTAATTTCCTTTATGTTACAAAACATAAAGGAAATTAATTCAAAAAATAGTCTCAAAAAATAAAAAAAAATAGTCTAATCAGTAACCTTTTATTTTAAATAAAATTACATTTGTGTAGAAAATTTTTAGATCAAGATACAAAAATTTTTTTTTAACTCTGCAAAGATTTTTTAAATTCTTTTTATTTTTCAATTATCAGTGCATCTATTTAATTTTAAATAAGCGTCAAGATCGATTTGTAATATATTTTTTTTAAATTAAAAAAAAAAAATAATGAAAATTAAAAAAGTCTCAATGATTTCAATTTTTATCCGAAAAAAAAGCTGAATCACGAAATCGTGACAATAAAAGACTTAAAAAAAGATTCACATTTTTTCCCAAATATAGCTACAAAATTAGCAAGCCATTGTTTAAATTGAAATAACTTTTTTTGTTAAAATTATTTTAGCATCTTGTATAACGAAAAATGGCAAATTGAAGTTCACGATCAAATGTAAATTTCAAATCAAAATTTTTAGTTTTTCAGTTAAATAAAACAGGTTTTATTAATCAATTTCTTAATAGTAAACGACTTAACTTTATTAAAATGATTTGTTTAATTTTTAATTAGATAGAAAATTATATGAATTTTTATCTAAAGTAAAAATAAAATAAAAATTTAACTTTGTTTAGCCGTAGCATATTTTTATTAATATTAAAATTTAATTCAAAATCATAATTTGGAAACCTTAATGTGGATTTTAAGTTTGTCTTTGAAGTTTTTAAAAAAAAATATTTTAGAACAATCAATAAAAGATCAATTAGTAAAACAGAAGTCTTTTTTCTTTAATTTAAAATATTAAACATCTTATGTTTAATTTAAAAAAAAAATTAAAAAAAAATAATTTCATCATTTTTATTAAATGAATTAAGTTTTGATAAATGGCAGGATAAAATTAAATTTTTAACAGGTTGGTTTTTATTGTAAAAGATTTTCTTTCATAAAAACGGCTTAATATGAACGACATCTGATGCCAGCATTGTGAATTTTGGAACAAAGAACAAAAACAAAAATTTTAAATGAAAAAACTTTTTTTCTTTGAGTATAAAAATTGTTCTGCAAAATGTATTAGCTGATACAAACTTTATACCACCCAAATTAAGTTTCTGCAATTTAATTTTGATGATTTTCTTATACATTTAGTTCTTTGCAGATTTACCGAGTTTTTAATTTCGTTTGCAATGTAATTTAATTTGTGCCTAGCAAACATCAAAACGGCCACTACTGGTTTTGTGGTTCTTTTGTAAGACTTTAACACTAATTTTAGTAGTGGTATGTGAGACTTCAAATAGTGGGACCAATTACTAGCATCATATGATGATTTTTTAAAGACAAAATTATTAAATAATTAATAATTCTTTTTTTAAGAACTGTTCGTATTGGTAAGGCTTTTAGTGGCCTCATCCAGAGTGCTCCAGTTATTAAGAGTGCTCAAGACTTGTTTTTATGTCACAAGTCTTAAGTCAAGCCAATGATTTAATAAATCCATATTTGATACCAATAAAGTAGTTGCTTCCAAATTCCTTGCTGTTAATCTTGACCAATGTGGTCTGTTAATGTAACCAGATTTAGAAAAAAATTCTTTCAACTGGTCCTGATGAAGCAGGTATTGATAAAAATTTTTGTGCAAGTCATAACATAACAGTCAATACAATTTGTTTATTAAGAAATGAGAGAGGCAAATCGAACTAAAACTATCAAATGAATTGCTATTTCTTAATAGAATTAATGCAGAGATCCATTTTTGTATTTAGCATACTATTTTTTTATTTATTTAATTGAATTAACCTCTTTTATAGGAGAAGTAAATTTTAAAGTTTTCAAAAAAAAATTAAGTATTAAGTGAGACTAAAAAAAAGGGCAAATTGAAGTTTGAGATCAAAATATAAATTGTAAAATTTTTTAATAATAGAGAAAAAATAAATTTTTTCAAAAGCAATTACTTGACATGTCAAGTTTATTTTCGAATTTAAAATTTTAAAATGTCCCTTTTTAATGAACTTTATTAGGTTTAAATATTTTAATTGATTTTAATGAAAACTTACTTTTAAAGACAAAAAAATTAACAGTTTTAAAATTTAAAATTTATTAAAGTAGAGAAATAAAAAATTATTTCAGTTTGAATGAATGGATATAAAAGTTTTAAATTTGAATTTGTGAATTAACTTAACTTGAATTATTTAAATTATTGATTGTTTTTGTTAAATAAATTAGAGATCAATCATTTTGATGTTAATTTGATAATGAACCATTATTAGACATAACATGTCTAGTATTTATTTCTTAGAAATTATTAAAATCATTGGATTATTTAGGTTTTAAAATTTTGAATGATCGTTTTGATCTTAAAATTTGATCTGAAACTTCAATTTGCCAAAAAAATACAAAAATATAAAAAAGCATCTTTAGATAATTGAATAAAACACATTTTAGTCGATAAGTAAAAAAAAGAAAAAACGAAAAATATGAAAGACCTAGAAAATGAGTCTCATTAATTTTTGCGCAGTTCATTTAGAAGTTTAAAGTTGCTCATACAAAGTTTTATGGAGTCAGAAATCCCATCTCTTGTGGTTAGTTCCCTTTTTAAACTTTTTTTGAATTCTAGAACATTTTTAGAGATTGAGTGAAAATTTTCTTTAAAATGATTAGTGAGAATAGCAACATATGCTGAGAAGTAAACGTAAAAAAGAAACAAAAAATTTAAATTTTAAGCAAAAATGAAAAAAGGAATGCAATAAAAAAAATTATTTTTTAGACAATTAAAAAATTAATAGAGGATAATGTTAGATAAAAAGGTTAAGCTCTGCAATATTTAAAATTCCCATTGCAGAGTACAAACCATCAAAGTGAGACATCTTGAAGTTGATGATCAATTCAAAGAGTTTATCATTACAAATCAAAAGTAATCTTTAAATTAATTTAAATAATTTTAATGCAACATGCTTTAAATTTTATGGAGATTTAAAAGATTAAAAAAATAATTTTATTTCAAAAATATTTGTAATAAAGATCGATATTATCATTCTATTACATATTTAGAATTTAATATTTGAAATTGGTTTTTAAATTAAATTTGTAATTTTGAATGCTAGACACAAATACTTTTGATATAAAAAATTCCAAAATAAACTCCACATAAAATCAGTTTATAAATTTAAATTTTAAAAACCGATTTTATCACTGAGTTGAGATTTTTTTTTTTAATCTACTTAACATGTAAAGCATGTGACATTAGAATTATTAAAATAAATTTAAAGATTAATTTTAATATCTAAAGATAAACTCTTTGAATTGATCATCAACTTCAAGATGGCCAAAATGGATAAGAAAAAAATTACACTAATTTTATTTTTTTCTGTATTTTTATGATTTCAAAAAAAATTAATTGATACATATTACAAAAAAATGATATTAATTTTCATTTATGACATTAAAAAATACGAAAAAATTAAAAGGTTTAATTTTTTTTGAGTATTATGATATTTTAGCAACTATAAAATCTCTTGTCGCCTTGATTTAAGTTACTCTTAGGCCATTTTTGACCTTTCAATACTCTATCGGCAATTTCAAAGTTGGTAATAAAATAGTTTCGATTTTTTCCTCTTGTTTTTTTTTGGTTAAGCTGTGTCAAAATCATGGGCATTTTTTTTCTTAATTATCAATGTTTCTTCATTGGATTCAGCTTGGTTACGATGAGGAACAAATTCGGGTCTCACCTGTTTTATGACCAGACTTGGGCAAAAGTCATAAAAGTTTATGATTAGGTTTTTTGTGACCAAGAAAAAAAATGGTGACCAGGAATAAATTGAGTGACCAGGAAAATAAATGTGTGACCAGAATTTTTTTTTGTAATTATTAAAATCTTAAAAAATATTTGAATTCTTTAAGAGTAAATTTTAATGATCGAATTTAAAAAAAATAAAAAATATGAATATCATTTATTTTTATGAACTCTTTACTGATGCATTTTCAGACCTTTTTCGCCCTCAAAAAATCCACCACAATCAGAACATTCAACTGGATTTTTTTCTCGAAGTTTAATAAACATTTTATAGTATTTATCATTTTCTAAATTTTGACTGCTCATTTTGGTTTATCCAAAGTGAAATAGATTTTCAAAATAAAAATGGTACGAAAAAGTTAAGACCCACAAATTCGTAGCTTATTGATTCTTGAGTCATTTATTTGATTAATTATTTGATATCAATTAGATAGTATCTCATAAATTAAAATTAGTATCATTTTATTTTTTATTTTAAGTATTAACAAAGTTATGGTCTTTTTACTCTTAGTATGTTTTTGATTAATTTTTCTGTTTATGTCCAAATTGAATGAAAATGGTACCAAATTAAAGCTGAGATAAAAATGAACTTTGTGCCTCATACAGAATTCAAAAAAATTAAGTATTAACAAAGTTATGGTCTTTTTACTTTGAGGATGTTTTTAGGATGTTTATGATTAAAAATATCCTAACTCTTTCTGTTTATGTCCAAATAGAATGGAAATGGTACCAAATTAAAGCTGAGATAAAAATGAAATTAATGCTTTTTACAGAATTCAAAAAAAATTTTATTTTTTTTATGTTTAGTATCAGCATAAAATATAAGTCTTTTTTGATGTAAAGGCAAAAAATTTAGCTCTGCACTAATTCTATTTAATAGATTTAGTTTGATTGATAATAAACTTCAAGTTGGTATCAAAGATAAAGAGAGAGAGAGAGAGAAAGAGAGAGAGTTGTGTCCGCTTAGAATCAAAAAGTAAAAGAAGCTGCAAATAAAATTGTTGATTTGAAGAAGAGGGCGAGTTTGACAGCTTTGTTTTGTTACAATATTTATCTGTAGTAATAACAATCGAACAAAACAAAAAGAAAAGAAAAAGCTTGGATTTTGTGTACAAAATATTTTATTTAGTTTTATGCTCGAAATGCTTCTAAATGATGTTTAACACATTTGGATAGATTCGAAATTGGGTTAAACTCTCGTACTAAGAGAGCGAGAGCGAGAGAGAGAGAGAGAGAAAGAAAAAGAGAGAGCGAGAGAGAGAGAGAGAAAGACGAATTTAAATGAGACGATTGTTCTCTCTGTTCGTATGATCATATATTATTAAAATTTATAGTCATTACAAGTCATTTGGCGAATAAATTTTTGTTTTGTTGTAGTAAATTTGTAGTGAACTATGGTAGAGCTAATAGTAATAGTGGTGGTTGTGGTAGTTTCGGTGATGTGAGAAGGACACAACTTTATTTTTTATTTCTCCTCTACTTTTTCCTTCTTTTT
>QEOQ01000258.1:72287-122209 GCA_010279815.1 Brachionus plicatilis | reverse complement strand
TTTTTCTTCACCAAATAACCGAGCCAAAATCGAACCCAATCGAGCCCGAATAGCCGGCACCAACAAAAACACCAACAATAACAACAAGACGAGACCAGAGATGTCCGAGGCGGACCTACTGCAGCCGGAGCACGTGATCAAAGAGCGGTGGAAAGTGACCAGCAAAATCGGCGGCGGCGGCTTCGGCCAAATCTACGAAGCGGTGGACCTGGTGAGCAAGGAGAGCGTGGCGCTTAAGCTTGAGTCGACAAAACAGGCCAAACAAGTGCTCAAAATGGAAGTGACCGTGTTGAGACGACTGCAGGGCCGGGACCACGTGTGCCGCTTTATCGGCGGCGGCACCACCGACTCCTACAACTACGTGGTCATGAGTTTACAGGGCAAAAATTTGGCCGAGCTGCGTCGCGCCCAATCCAAACAATCATTTTCGCTGAGCACCACACTGCGACTCGGCTGCCAAATTCTGGTCGCCATTCAGCACATTCACTCGATCGGCTTCTTGCATCGAGACGTCAAGCCGTCCAATTTTTCCATTGGCCGGACGCCGGCCACCGCTCGCAAGGTCTACATGCTTGACTTTGGATTGGCGCGCAAGTACACGAACGCGTCCGGCGAAGTACGCGCCGCCCGGCCCCAAGCCGGCTTTCGTGGCACTGTCCGCTACGCTAGCGTCAACGCGCACAAAAATAAAGAAATGGGCCGCCACGACGATCTATGGTCTTTATTTTACATGCTGGTCGAGTTTTTGACCGGTCAATTGCCATGGCGCAAAATAAAAGACAAAGAACAAGTGGGCATAATGAAGGACAAGTACGATCACGCTCTATTTTTAAAGTATTTGCCCGGCGAGTTTAAAACTTTTTTGGAACATGTACAAGAATTGCGCTACGAGGACAAGCCCGATTATGAGCTTTTGCTTGACGTGTTCAAGTCGGCAATTGAGCGAAAGTGTGTCGCTGAATCGGACTTGTTCGATTGGGAAAGAGATGCCAGTGTTAGTACTAATGGCACTGCTGTCGTGGTCAGCTCTATGAATGATGAACATGTGATCAATCAACTGCAGAATACCATGGCTGCTGCTGCCATTTCCTCTAATAATAATAAAGGGACTGTGAAAAAAGAGCATGTTGGTGGCGCGACCACTTCGGCGCCCACTGCTCCATTTAACAGTCAACGAACTAATGATAGGATTAAAGAGAAAAAAGAAATAGTGACGGAACGCAAGGATCAGCAGTTGATTAAGCAAGTGACAAACGTTAAGGGTAGAGGCGAGGTGGGCTCAGCGGCTGCTATTGCTGCTGTGGCTGCTCAGTGCGCCAATGCTGCCACTTTGCAAGCCGGCGCTACCACTCTGCAACACACCAACGGTACAACACATCGAAAAAATGACTCTAGTGTATCCGCCTGCTCCGAATCCAACCGCAACAATAACAACAATAACAACAGTCACACAAACAACAACATTAACATTAACAATAACAGACAAAAGCCAGCAATACAAGGCATGGTGTCGTCATTTCCGTCTGTTACACCATCGTCCACTACCAATGCCATAGTTCAAACAAATCCCAAGACCCACTCTCTTAACAACAATACAAACAACAATAAAAGTCTTACGTCACAATCAATCAGACAAAACAACAACAACATAAAAAACATGAGTCTCAACAACAGCATTGATTACACGACACCTATAGGTGTGACGTCATCGTCTATTTACCAATCGCCTCAAATTGACATGGACTTGTATCAAGCGAACGACAGCGGCATTGTGAGCGCATGTGCGCCCAGTTTAAAGCCGCCCAAGACGCCCACTCGAATTTATTCGCGCGATAGATCATGCACAAAGCTTGACTATGTGTCCGCGTCAATCAACGGATCAACACACTTGACCTCCAGACGCAACAATAGCTCAAATAACATGTCCATGTTGGACAGTGATGCTCAGTCGCTGCCACAGGCTACCTTTGCCATCAAAGCCGGTCCGCAAACACTGGTCAGTCAATGGGTGGTCACATTGGATGACGGCGATGACGATGACGACGATCAAGATGACGCCGCCGCCGCCGCTGCCGCCACATCCTCCGATCTTAACAATAATTTTGTAAGCGATCACGTGATCAACAACAATTCGATTGGCAGCGCAAAATCACTAGCCGACAATCGATTACGCACTAATCAGCAGTTACACGAAAGCGTCGATTATGACGCAAAGAATAAGAGCGAGAGCAGACCTGTGACCAGCAATGCTTTCAAGAGCTCGTTTGACGACATGCCCAAAGACAATCATAGCTTTCAGAGTTTGTTGAATCAAATACTAGCTGCTGAGCCAAAAACAAACAAATTAGCCACTTTGGTCGATTATGAAGATACTGGTGCAAAGCAACAACAGCGACAAACAACACCAACACCAGTAGTCACTAACGATCCCACACTCGCACATATCAAATACTTGAAAAACACATACAACATTCAATACTATCCGAGTGATTTTGTCAATTATGAAGAGAGTGGCCATGGTGATGGTGAATCAAATAAACTAACAGCGTCCAAGTCATTTTTAAGCCAGCCCATGTCGGCTAATGGCCACACCAAAAGTAATAAAAGTAGTAACAGTAGTCACTACGACACCCAACAGTATCAACAAGCATTGTTGAACGACATAGCCAACTTGAGCAATTTAAAAAGCGTCAAATCGTTGACCAGTTTGTACGAGTCCAAAGCGGGCACTAGCACACAGCCGCCCGCTCAACCAAAAACCCTTGACTTCAACCTCATATTCAACAAATACAATCCAAACAACACCACCACCACAAACGCCAACACCAACAACATCGGCCCAATTGGCTACAGAAAATTCGAATGCGATCAATTCAATTCTCGTTCATTGGGAACATTTGTGCCAAGCAATGATCAACAATCGACAACGACAACAGGCACAAACAACAATTTAAATGTGAAAAACACAATAAAACTGCTCGAGTCAAACTCTAGTTCGTCATCGGCCTCGTCGTCCTCATCAGCCACGGCCAACTCAAATCTCCTACTTGTGCACAAAAACAACAAACGAAGCTCTAGCATCGACAACGTATTGTCCAACATACGCAACAACGCCAACACCGGCTTGTCCTATGCCGACTACGTTCACAAGACCAGCTGTTACAAGACCACTGGTTACAAGCAGCCGGGAGCCATTGACGACAGACTAGTGCTGCCGCCGCATGCCTATCTAAGCAGCGATTTGAATCAACTATTGCAAAATTTAAATCTAGCCAATATACAAGAACTGAAAAAGAGCACGACGCCGCCAGTACAACAAGCACACAACTCGTTGTCGTGCTCGCCCTCATCCTCCTCCTCCTATGCCAGATCAAGGTCTCTGCATCGCAACCAACTAACCAGCTCAACAAACAGTCCCGCCAAGTCCTCTAACAAGTACGCCACCAAAACTAGCAATGACGCCATCAAACACACTGCACCAAATCATCAAGTCATACCCAAACCGCCGCCTGGCAACCCGCCAGTCTATCAATCGGCCCGCATTAGACGATTCCGAGTCCAGACTCATCCGACTACGACACATCCAACCAGCCATCATCATTCAGACCACATCAATGAATAAACTCATTTTTAAACTTTTTTCTATCTATTTTTCTATTTGTCTCATTACTTTTTTTTTTATTTTTTTTGATTTTTTTTTTCAAGAAAAAAATGATTAATCAAATGATTAATAGTTGCAGATGGTGGTGCTCAATAGTTTTAAAATAACAGTGTAATTTTTTTTTCCATTTTTTTGTTCGGCCTCGAATGTTATACCAAGTGAAGAGTGTGCTTGTGATCGACAATACTAATGAGCAAATGTAGATATATCTGATAAGCTAGAAGCGCACTCGAGCTTCGACTCGGTGGCACTTATTTACAATTAGATGTTAAGTTATTATTATTATTATTATTTTTTATTATTATTATTATTATTACTATTATAAAAATTAATTTTTTTTTTGCTTTATTTTTGTTCTAGTTTGAACTTTTTAAATTTTAAAAATAAATAAATTTTAGTCCATTGTTTTCGTTTGCCGAAAAAATCTGAATAAAAAATTTTTTTTTTGTTCACTTTTATTTTAGTTCTGAAGTAATTATTTACTCCTGTCAAATATTTTTTGTTGGCAAAATGTTATTCATTGTACATTTTTATATTTTTACATTTTTACATTTTTGAGAGAAGAAAAAAAAAATCTAAAAAAATCAATTAATTAAAAGGGATTTCCAAAAATTATCCTTGTTTTTAACTTTAAATTTTTCTAAAACTCCTTTTTAAGTAATTGCGAATTTATTATTACTTTTCTTGAATGAAAATTTTTTAAAATTTTTGATTTTGAGATTTTTTTTTCTTCTCTCAAAAATGTAAAAATGTAAAAATATAAAAATGTACAATCAATAACATTTTGCCCTTTTGTTCGCAACTATGGATTAAATTTTACGAATAAATTTTAATCCCTAGTTTTGAGTTATGGACAATTTTTACGATTAAAAGCGTAAAAGAACTTGATAATTTATAATTTTATTGTTATTTTAATCTATGTTTATCTATTTTTAGATGCTCATAGTAGAGGCAGGAATCCGAATTTCAAATTCACTTGCCAATTTTTGTATTAGCTGCTAAATTTGTGAAATGTTCGGATTAGTCTCAGAAAACAAGTAAAATTTTTTTTTTGTTCAATCTTCAATTATTTTTTTATTGTTTTCACAAATTTTTCGGTTAATTTTTTTCTTATTAACTAAATTGCTGAGCTCTAATTTATTTTACAAAAAAATACGAATTAAAAAGCAGAGTTGTTAATAGAGGTGGGAAACCGGTTCGATTTGTAAACCGGTCTTGTATTAAAACGCTTAAATCAGAGGAATAAAAAGAAGATTTTTGGCTCAAAAAAATTTTTTTCTTTATAAATTTTATATTTTTTCAGTTAAACAATCAAGAAAAGTTGAATTCATATGTAAAAAATATTACTTCCCACCTCTAGTTGTTAGTCACAAGTCAATTGCAAGTCAGGACATTGACTTGTTTGAAAAATTTTTAAAAAAAAGTCAAAATTTTTACTTATTTTAAGAATAGAATCAAAATATATATAAAAAATTATAAGTATTGAAATTTTTTATTTAAGGAAAAAATAAAATTTTATGTTTAAATTTGATGAAAATATTGAAAAATGATTTTTTAAACAATTCACATTATTGTCATATTCTTTCAAAATTTTTTTTTTTTTTGGCTAGGGGGTCTGAATCTTTACAGCCTTATATAAAGTATGTCTTTTTTAAGCTTTTTTATCTCAGAATTTTATCAAACGATTCTACTGATAGAGAATTAAATGCTCTATATTCTGAGCTGGTTATCTTGAAAAAAAAAAATTGAGAATTTTTTCGGAAAAAAATCGGAAAAATTTTGACATTTAAAAATTATAAAATATAAATAAATTATAAAATTTTGACTTTTTCGGGATCTACTTTTTTGCACACCCCATAACCTATATATTTTTAAACAAATTCTGAAACTAGACAAAGGGAAATTTTAACTTTAGAATTGGATAGATTAGCTAAAGAGGTGTCTAAAAAGGTGCTATTTGGTTAATGGAACGGCTAATTATTCATTGAGCCGCCTAATTCACACGAAAGAACGGCAAATATTGCATAGGAACGGCAAATTCAATGGTTGGACCATGTCTCATTTGGTTAAAAATGTCTCATTTTGAACACTTTTTTTAAGAAAAATAAAAGAGAAAATAAAAAAAGTAAAACCATCATTTTGTTCAGAATTTTGTCTAGTTTCAAAATTTGTATAAAAATATATAGGTTAAGGGGTTTGCAAAAAAGTAGATCCCGAAAAATTTAAAAAATGTCAAAAATTTTCCGATTTTTTTCCGAAAAAATTCTCAATTTTTTTTTTTCCAAGATTGCCAGCTCAGAAAATAGAGGATTTAATTCTCTATCAGAAAATGTGTCGATCCAGTAGATTCGATTGATTAAATTCTGAGATAAAAAAGCTTAAATAAGATATCCTTTATATAAGGCTGTAAAGATTCAGACCCTTCTAGCCAAAAAAAATTTAAGGGGGGGGGGGGTCTGTAAAGATTCAGACCCCCCCTAAAATTTTGCCTAAACCTAGGTTTTCATATACGCAGAGGAATTATATTTATGAATTTATATTGGTCATTTTTAATTCAAATTGAATTTCTCTTTCATCGAATTTTAAACAAAATTTCCTACAAGAATATGAAAAGAGATTGAAAAAAAAATTAAAATTGCATTTCAAATCATACTTAAAGTTTGTCTCGATTTTAAGTTGTCAATTTAATAAAGTCTCATCGATTAATTTTAAGTATCGTTGAAATCGTTAGTCAAAAGACAACATTAAAGTAAAAAAAAAAAAGATGGAAGAAAAAAAAAATAATTAACTTGTCAGTTTTCAAAGATTTTTATTATTTGTTTCTTAATTGATTTTAACTAAAAAAAATTTTGTATCATTTATTTTTTGATTGAAAACCAATATCAGGTAATTAAAATGAGTATCAGTAATTGAAAAATCTGATCTTGAATTTCACTGATCTTGGAAAATTGAAGATCATTGATCTTGAGTTTTAAAAGATCCAAAATTAATCAACAGGCCTGTACCCTTTTCATAAAAGACCAATTGACACTTCTTTTCATAGATTTTAAAATCTTTTAAAATTGTTAAAAAATGATTTTGTTTTTAAAAACATTTTAAAAAGTAAAACATTGAAATATTTTAGTTAAATTATTTGAATTTTTTTTACAAAATCTGTAAACATCAAATTAATATTATTGAATTTTGAATGCCTAAATGTTGCATTCTTCAAAATCAACTTGATCACTTCATCTTTTCATCATTCTTGTATAAAAAAATCCACATGTTTTTTAACCATTTGCTTTTTTTGATGCTGATTTAATCAAATTTCCGCCATATATCAATTTATATTTCAAATTTTTTAAGTCATTTTTCTTCAATTTCAATCATTAATAAATAGGTGAATTATAAAAATAAGAATTTTATAAGCAAAAGAAAACATTCTTTCCGGTATTCTATGCTGAAATCCATATAAACATGCATTTCTTTTAAACTCTGCCAAATTAGTTAGTTGTGAACAAAAATTTCTCAAAAGTCAATTTGAAATTTTTGTTCAAATGCTGACTTAAATTTCAATTGAAACTTAAATATAGCTTAGATGAAGTTCATAATTTTTAAAAATAATCGTGAGTGAATTCAATGTAAATCGTCCGGATTTTTATTTTCTTTTTTCTTTCTTCTTATTGGATATAAATAATATTATAATAATGTTTTCAATCTTTCACTCCAAAATTGCAATATTTTTAATTTTTTCCAACCAATCAAATTTTATTTTAATTTTAAAATTCGGTCGATTCACTCACTATGTTACAAAACGGAACATTTTCTTAAGATACGGGTCTTCAATCAATGAAAAAAATGATGATAAATCCATTAAATTATGGGATCAAGGCACTTATGATTGTCTTTATTTTTTATTCTTCCTTAATATAATGTTTTTTAGCTTTTTTAAACAAAAAATAAGCGAATATTCTTCATAAAGGCCTTCAATAGCCGAAAGATTAGTTTTTTATTTACAAAAGCAAGGGTTTTGATTTTTAATTTCATCTCTCATATTCAAATATTCTAATTGCTAATAAGCTGCAATTGTTCGGAAAAATTCTCTCAGCTTATTTATGGTATTGGTCAAAGCAATTAATTTTATAAAAAAATTAAATTTCAAACAAAAAAAAGGAAAATTAAAAATAAAGGGAATTAAGAAATAACAAAATATTTATTTCATTTAAATTTTTGAAAAAATAATTTGTCTACAGCGGTTTTAATATAAACGTAACGCAAAAAAAGCCGCGACCAAACAAAGTCCAGCGCGGCCGTCCGTCCCGGCCTGTTGCGGCTCCGAACCGGCCGAACCAAGTGACCTAGCCGGCTGACCTAAAAAAAAAAAATAAAAGTCAATGAGTGTGAAAAAGTTAATAAAAAAATAAATTATTTAAAAAAATAATTAAAAAATTATTTATTATTGTAAGTTTTTTAAGTTAAAAAAGTTAATAAAAAACAACACCATTTTTTTATAAAAAAAAATAAAAAACTAAAATTTTAAAATAATTTCGTAAAATTTTATTCCTATTAAATGTAACATGATGACCATCATTTAAAATTTGATTAACCTTGCTTTAATCCAATTTCTGGTAAAATGATTGGCGCTTGGTTCTGTACATTTTGAATTATTTTGTTTGTATTTACAAGACAAATATCGATGGCATCCAATCGGGTGTTTAGTCGGTTTAATGCAATTAAAATTGATTGCATTTCCTTCAAAAAAATAAAGAGAATATTTAGTTTTCTTTAAAATTTGATAAATGATTTAAAAATATTAAGTTAAAAAAAGAAATACTAATATACAATAATACTGGAATACTGTATTAAATTTTTTCTTTTAGTCGGATGATTCTTACTGGTTAATACCTGTTCCTTTAGAAAAAAAATTAAAAAAATTAATTAGAAATGTTAGTTTCCATTATATTAAAACATTTTGAATTATATTGTTTTTATTTACAAGACGATTATCGATGGCATCAAGCCGATTATCGATGGCATCAAGCCGATTATCGATGGCATCAAGCCGAGTATCAATAGCATCCAATCGGGTGTTTAGTCGGTTTAATGCAATTAAAATTGATTGCATTTCCTTCAAAAAAATAAAGAGAATATTTAGTTTTCTTTAAAATTTGATAAATGATTTAAAAATATTAAGTTAAAAAAAGAAATACTAATATACAATAATACTGGAATACTGTATTAAATTTTTTCTTTTAGTCGGATGATTCTTACTGGTTAATACCTGTTCCTTTAGAAAAAAAATTAAAAAAATTAATTAGAAATGTTAGTTTCCATTATATTAAAACATTTTGAATTATATTGTTTTTATTTACAAGACGAGTATCGATGGCATCAAGCCGATTATCGATGGCATCAAGCCGATTATCGATGGCATCAAGCCGAGTATCAATAGCATCCAATCGGGTGTTTAGTCGGTTTAATGCAATTAAAATTGATTGCATTTCCTTCAAAAAATAAAGAGAATATTTAGTATTCTTTAAAATTTGATAAATGATTAAAAATATTAAGCTAAAAAAGAAAATACTAATTTAAACTCAAAAAGTAACTCCTCTTTTGCAAGAAATGAATAAATACAGCGGTTCTAATAAAAACGTAACCCCAACGATCCAGCCGGCCGGCCGGCCAACTATAACTTTGGCGTCCCAACACGTCCGAACCGTCCTACCTTACTGGTTGGCCGACCTAAGCGATCTAGCCGTCTGACCTAGCCAGCCAACGAAAAAAATAGGAAATTTTATGAAACTTTACGAAAATTTACGTAAAAACTTTTAATTATTTGACAAATCTCCATTTTTTTCAATAACTTTTTTAATAACCTTCAATTAGTAGAAACTTATAATTTTAATAACGTTAAATTTTTAAAAAATAGTTTTTTTAAATGATTGATATATGATTGGCATTTTAATGGGGTAATGGTTTTTATGAAATTCAAAAATCGATTTTACTACTTCTTTTTCGGTCTTAACACTATTTGCTCTTATAAAATTCTTCATTTCGTTCCATTACATCTCAATCGTATTCAGATCCGGAGCGACGTCATTTATCTTTTCAGTGACTAGATATGGACTTTCCATTTGTAAATGAACTTCTTACATTGGCTCCTCTTGGTTCCATCATTTTTAAGCCAGACCGCATCACCCTTTTTGAAAAGTGCTGCCATAACCTGTCTGTCGTATAATAACTTGGCTTTCAGCATTTTACCGTCACGGTTAATCCGTACTCTTTCATGGGCTATTTTTTGAGTTTCCTTTATCTTAACTGCGTAACCGTCTGGTTCCAATTTTAAATTAATTTATGGTGTCTGGTAAATGAGGTCGATGGGCATTTTTGGCTTGTGGCCAAACATTTATTCGTATGGCGTATATTTTGTGGTTTAATGTACTGCTGAATTATACGCTAGTTTTAGCAAAGGCAACAACTCGTTCCAGTCATAGTGTTTTTTATTTACTTAGCAAGTTATCATCCTCTTCATCACTCGATTTACCCTCTCACTTAATCCGTCATATCTAGGATTAAATGAAAAATAATTATTTTTGAGAAAATAATTTGTCTATGTCTTTTCTGTATAAAGATTTTTTCTTTAAGTCGGATGATTAATACCTGGTCCTTTAGAAAAAAATTAAAAAAATGAATTAGAATTGTTAGTATTCATTCTATTAAAAAAGTTAATAAAAAATAAAATTATTCAAAAAAATAATTAAAAAATTATTTATTATTGTAAGTTTTATTAAGTTAAAAAAGTTAATAAAAAACAAAACCATTTTTTTATAAAAAATAATAAAAAACAAAAAGTTTAAAATAATTTTGTAAAATTTTTTACCATTAAATGTAACATGTTGACCATCATCTAAAATTTGATTAACCTTGTTTTAATCCAGTTTCTGGTAAAATGAATGCTCTTAATACTAAAAAGCTTTTTAAGAAACTTTTAATTGAGAGACTTTAAAACAAAAATTCAAAAAAAGTTTAAAAAAACAATAAGATTTTATCCTTTATCATCAAGAATCAGTCCAAAAATAATCAAATATTTTCCTTGATACTGCGTTAATTGATGAATGAGTTTATTCCATTTATTTTTATTTTTTTATTAATAAAAAATGAAAAAAAGCAATTTTTAAAATCACTACAGTCTGCCCTCGATTTTATGACTCCCGATTTTGTGACATTTTGAATTTGTGACTAAAAATCAGTGTAACGCCGAAATTCCCCATCCTTTCAATGTTAATATTTTTCGATTTTATGACATTTAATTTTGTGACATTTTGAATTTATGACATGAAAAAAAGACAAATTTTAGTTCACTTTTGAATCTTTTACATGTTAAAAAATTTCGATATTATGACGAATTTTTTTTTGCACATATGACATAGCAATTATTATTTTTTAATTTAAAAATAAAAATGAAGAGCACGAAAATATTGAAGAATTAAAAATAATTTCTAAATTAGAGGCTTTGAGTTGTATCGATACATTGAAATTGTTTGCGGTCCAGAGTGGTAGTGAAGATGATTCTCAGTCAATGCTTAAATTAATAAGAGCTGTTGAGAATAGCATTTATGCTAGACAAACTAAATTAGTTCAGAAGCGTTTAGTTTTTTAAAATATTGTATTTAATATTAAGATTAAATTGTTTTGCATTTAACAGATTTGTATTTTTATAATAAAACTAATAAATCTAAATTTTAATGCTTAATTGATTTTATGACATTTATGTCACAAATTCAAATTTGTGACGATTTGATTTTGTGACATAAATTCAGTGTTACCCAGGCGTGTCACAAAATCGAGGACAGACTGTATTAAATAATGATAATATGCCATATCTAAAACCAAAAAGTATATTTACGTTATGCATAAGACAATAAACCTTTTGATTGTGGCAAGTCTTTTAACATTCGGTCTTTGTCCCATATTTTAATTGAATTATCTAAAAATTCAGATACAGTGACAATATTCCCGTTCTGCATTATTGCAATATATAAATATAAAATACCCGAAGCACAGCTTTATATGCGAGTAACGAGACGTTAGATTATTAGTTACAGTAGCAGCAGTTCACACACACAATTCTTGACAAAATTGAAATAAAAAAAAATTAGTAAAAAAGTATTATTTATTTATTTCGTTTTTGTATAATTGAATAATTTAGTTGTTGCATATTTGAAAATTATGAATAAAAAACTTATTAAAAAAAAAAATAAAGAATTAAAAATAATTATTGACTAAATTTTTTAATTGTCTCATTTATAATCAATCTCATTCTTTTCTCTTCTTCTAATCTTGGCGGTAAAGATTTTGATTTAGATATTTTTTGTAATCGTTCATGTGTGAAAGGCATTATTAAAAAATCGGTAAATTTTTTCAAACGTGAAAGAGCAACAAACGTGAGACCTAAACTTTATTCTTTTTTGCCAAGATCAATCACAGCCTTTTCGATGGTTTGTCCTTGAGACTTATGAATTGTTAAGGCATAAGACAGTCGGATAGGATAGATAAAAGTGAGATAAAAATGAGTTTGAATGAAAAAGCAAATACACCCAAGAATTAAATATTTTCAGGTATAAATGTTAATTTAATTATGTGTATTTTCGTTTGCTTTTTCTTTTATTTTTTTTTCAAAATAACATGTAACAAAAAAAATTACATATGTATACTAATATCAATTTTCGACAAAAATAATTTTTCGAATTCTCCCCCTTTCGATTTTCAATACGCACACTCACATTGCTTAGAAAGCTCGTCACGACCACTCGTTCCTAGCAATTAATAGTTGCAGATGGTGGTGCTCAATAGTTTTAAAATAACAGTGTAATTTTTGTCCATTTTTTGTTCGGTCTCACTATTATAAAAATTAATTTTTTTTTTCTTTATTTTTGTTCTAGTTTGAACTTTATAAATTTTAAAAATAAAAAAATTTTTGTCCATTGTTTTCGTTTGCCGAAAAAATCTGAAAAAAAATTTTTTTATTTGTTCACTTTTATTTTAGTTCTGAAATAATTATTTACTATTGCTTGTAAAAATTAAACATCCAAATTCTTATCAAAATAATGTTGTTTAATTTACTTATAATTTCAACGAAGGAACGCGATCTCGGCATCATCGTCACTTCTGATCTGAAGTCAAGCGAACAAGCTAAGCGAGCAGCGGCAAGTGCAACGATGGTGGCAATTTTAAATATTTTTCTTTAAAATTAGTTGACCTCCTTTTCAAGTCCTTTGTTCGTCCTCATCTAGAATTTGCAGTAGCAGTCTGGAACCCGTATCGACGAAGTAACATCGAGATCCTTGAGCAAGTTCAGCGTAGATTTTCAAAAATGGTTCCTGAACTGAAATCAAAACCATACCTCGAAGAGGCTTGAAGAGCACACTTGAAGAGAGGCGCAGTCGTGGTGATCTCATCCAACTAATAAAATACAAAACGGTCATGATCGGATAACATTCATTAATGGGGATCAAAAGCTGGCTTCGGACGGTTTAGACAGCCCGGCAGGAAATACAAGAACTTGTCATAAAGCGATCGAGCGACAACTTATCCGCAATTGTGGGGTGAGACACGACTTTTTACAAATCGAACAACAGGATATTGGAAAACTCTGGATGAAGTGACTAAGAGCGTATTAAATAATCATATCAATTTTATTAAATAATCTATTATTAAAAAGATTATTTAATAAAATTGGCCATAGGCTGTTATAGTGGGGCGTCTACGTGCGCAACAACGTGGGGACTCAAGACTCCCACAGCATTTATACTACTACTACTAATTTACTTTTAATTTCATATGCAAAATTTATATTTACAAAATTAACTTACAGACACTTAAAAATTATTTAGTTATAGAAAAAAAATTGCTCAAAAGGAAATAAATTATATTAATAAATTAAAATTTATGTTCAAATTAAATTTTCTTAAATTTATTTTACCGGAATAAAAATGTTTTCTTTAAATTTGACTAAAAATAAAAGTAATGTTAAATGCAAAAGATTGTTCATTTTATTTTATTTCATTTTTATATAAATTTGTTTGTTTTAGCCATTTTTGTTAGAGTTATTATTTTAGTTTTTTTCAGTTTAGTTATGTTTTTTGATTTAAATAAAGTTAATATTATAATTTAAGTTTTTGTTTAATTATTTATTAACCCAACACCATCCACTACAGACGTCTATCCATCAAGGACATTTTAAGTTAAATACTAAAACATAAGAATTTAACATTGGTGACCAATTATTGAACAAGCTTTAGACAAGTTGTTCGGACGAACTCACGCGTATTAAGAGGATTTATTTTTCGTTTTCGGTCAGTAGGGAAACTGGAGTGATTGGAGGTTGTTTATAGGGTTATTTATGGTCTGTATTGAGTCAGCGGTTGACGTCAGTAAGCCCATTGGGTTTTTTTTGGTATTCAAAATTTGATTAGTTATAATGTAATTTGAATCACTTAAGTCTTCTATTGAAATTGATTCCTGACATAAAATTTGCAAAAAAAGGATGAACTTAACTAATTTATTGAAATACTTTGTTGGTTATACCCCTTTTAATACTGGAATAATCAAATAAAAAGCTAAATTGCGCCATTCATTTGCTTTGAAGTGATATCGTTCATTTGAAGATCTGGTTGTCCGAGAAGATTCAATTGGAAGTTTAACTTTTAGTTGAACATTATAAATTTGAAAAATTTTTTCCCTTAATAAATCAAATTAAAAATAAATGTGTAAATAAACTGGAATTTTTACCTGGGTAGTAGTCAAACATGTGGTTTTTTTTGGAAAAAAACATCATAATAGTATATTAAAAAGTGCCTAATAAGCACATATGCATATAATCAATACAGATAGACTCTGGTATAGTTAACCAATTTGACATATAAGAAAAACCTTTAATACCTTTAAACGGTTCACCCAGTGACTCTGCATGATTGACTTGAAAAATGTTATCTGAATGAGTTCTGTTTTGAATCCAAGGCATCATGTAGTAAGATGTTAGCACATTAAACAATCAAATTTACCATTGAGTTGTAGTGTATTTAGAACTTTAGATCTTCAAAGCCTATCTGCTATGAAAGCATGAATAATTACCTTAATTTTAATTCCATTAAATCAATCCCATCTTTTAATAATTTGTCAATTTCTGAATTAAAATTTTCTAAAAAGAAATTAAAATTTAAGACTGGACCGGACCAAATCGAATGAAATAAAATATTTTCAAATGAGCCTTGCAAGATGGGAGGCTATTCTGAAATCATTGAGAATACCGCCCACATTTGATTAGTTACACTTTTAGTGTACGTTACACCATCAATAAAAGTACCAATAAAATTAGATTTGCTTCATTCGAATAGTTAAATCCATTGCATAAATCGGTTAAATTTTTATCATTTAAACATGAGTCTTTAAAATATATTAATCTATTTTCTGAATTAAAATTTGTAACGAACCATTTTGTCATAATGATTGTCTAGTATGATTTTTAGTTGATTTTTTATATTTGCTTTCACAACTTTTATGCTTTTTTTTGACTATTTCATGTGAATTCTGCCGAAAATTTAAGTATCCTTTGTCTTTAGGGAAAGAATTATTTACTAATAATTAGAAATTACGATTATTTTTTAAAAAAAATTTTTATTTTTAAAAACTTTCGAATAAAAATTAAATTGTCACGACGCGTTTCGACCAAATGGCCTTCTTCAGGTTTTAAGACTGAAAGAAAGAAAAAAAAAAAAAAAAAAGTAATATTTTACATAATAAAAATAATTGCTTTTCAAATTATTATTTAATTATTACAAAAATAGATAATTAGAATAAAATTAATGCATAAAAAATAGTTAAAATAGTTAAAAAGTTACTCGAATTTGATTTAAAATGAAATTCATTATCTTCTTTTTTTGAGTCTTCGCTTCAATAAAATCTAAAAAATTTCAAATATTCTTTGATTATCTTCAAAAATTATAATTCAAAGACCAACATTTTCTAAAAAAAGTCAGAAAATGTTTATATGAGCTTTTTAATAATATAAATTTTGTAAATGAACAGATGTCAAAAACTTATGTAAGTTCTGATTTGATAATTAATTTTTAGATATATTATATGTTTAATTAAAATATACCAGACTCATTTGAGAACAAGCATTTACTAGTTTCGGAAATAACAAAATTATTTAAAATTATTTTGTTTGTAGTTTCATTAATTGATACATCCATATCTAATTCAAGGGTGTTGGATTCATCATTTTTCTATTAAAATAAATATTGAGAATTTTGCTTTTTAAATTAGCTTTACTTTGATCAATTTTCTCTTTTTGTTGATCCTTTTTGTTGTTTTTCCAAAAATTTTAATTGAATTGCCGGCTTGTTTCTTTTTATATCTTTTATTGGATTCTGCGGCCTGTTTTGCATAATTATCATATCGACTTTTCATATCTATTTCACTTGATGATTTTTCACCTTCAGATGAACTCATTTAGAATCTAAACGAACACAAAAATAAAATTAAAATCGTTTATATTTGTTCAAATTGAAAAAATTCTATTAATACTAGTGTTTGATTCCGTGAGTGGCTGCCACTAGACCGCCAAAAGTTGATGCTTGCCGTTTTGACGGCCTGGAGGGAAAAATTTTTCTTACTATTAAATTATCATATTAAAAATTTTTTAAAGTTTTGTTTTTACTGCCGGTCATTAAAACGGCCAACATCAACTTTTGGCGGTCTAGTGGCAGCCACTCACGGAATCAAACACTAATTAATAAGAGTTAATAAAATATCTCAGAATTATTTTAGTTTACAATAATTAAATAAGCCTAATAAAATTGTTTAAGACAAATTTTTTGACAGCACTTTGAACAATTCACCAGTAAAAAATTTAATGAGAAAAGCGCGCAATATTTGCTTTTAAATTTTTATTTTGGGTTACAATAAATAATTTGAGCTTTTCTAACGAACATAGGGAAAATTAAACACAAAATTATATAAAAACCGCTAAGAAACTAGTTTTTATTTCCAACCCAGTTAAAATTTAATTAAAATATTATCAAGAAACGCTAAGAAAATGGTGAATTCGACTGTAAATTAAAATTTCATCTTTACTTTCGAATTTTTTTCTTAGTATTTAATTTAGAGAAATATTTTTAATAATATTATTTTAAAGATGCTTCCACTAAAATCGAAAATAACTAATGCACCGAAGTCTGAGCCGACTATAAGAAAGCGAAATACCAGACCTATAATATTAGAATCATCTTCATTTAAATCAGAATTTGAAGAAAACATTAACTTAGTTATCTATACAGACACTAGTGAGTACGCAATATTAAGTGAATGTCAAATTTCATTTAACAAACAAGATCCGATGAGTGGAATTTTTTACATAAGAAATGTCCCTGCCCTGTCCAAATTTTAAAGAGTGGCTCTTTAGCGAAAATGAAAGGCAAGCTTATAAAGATTAAAGCTGGACAATCTCTTGAAACAGGAGAAGAAATTATTCCACCAAAAGAATCAAAAAAAACAAAATTATCAGGTATTTTTTTAAATTTAATTAAATTTGTTTAATTAGACTATAATTTATTTTGGTTCATAGATAAACTAGAAGGAAGTAAAACCTTTCTCCAATATAAGCCACTCAATTTGAGTGAAACCTGTTCCGGTTTAAGATATTTTTTTTTTTTCGAAATCTATTTTTTTTAATTTAGATGATTCAATTGATGAATCTTTGACAAATCAGCGTCCATTGTATAAACTTTCTAGAAAATTCATAAATATTCCAACCTCAGCTTCCCCAATGATTGATAGTTAGTTTGTCGAATTTTTAAATTTTAACTTCTATCGTTTCTCAATTTTTAGCTTCACAGCCGAAGAAGAAGAAGATTTATCAAAATAATTATGAAAAAGATATTATGATATTTTATGTCTCATTGTTCTCTTAAAAAAAAGAATGTCCTTTTTGTTCTTTTTGACCAACCACATTACAAAATTTCGATATAATCAAAAAGTTTTTAAGCTTAAAGATTTAACCAAAGTACGTCTCTTGGTAACGCTGCTGACGTTAAAAGAGTTTTTTATCTTCTTGAGGATATGGGACTTGGAATTGTAAAAGTGAAAGGAAAAAAAGTTGGTCTTTTTTTATCCATAAGGTGAGTCAAGAATCGAATAAATCATTTTTGTTCTAGAATTTTATTTTTTCGATAATCGATCGTGAAAAATTTAACGAAGATTTTAATTTGATCGATAAATTATCTAAATATAAATGCACTTTAGCTGAATATTTCCGTTTCGAAGGTAAAAATAAAAACTTATTAATTTGATAAAGTTTATTAGGATTTTAATTTTAGGCGATTCAGCATTCACTTCTGTTCCTGATTTGAACAAACAACTGATGCCGATCGCGAATTAAATTAGTATTTTTTTTCTTATCATAGCTTTTCATATGGAAAGGTTTCATATAAATGTAGACTTAGTCAAATTAAACTCAAACAAGTTGGTCAAGCAAGGTTAAGTGAAATCGAAATTTATGACCGATTTCAAACCTCAGACATGGGTGTTTATTACCCTGTTGATTACAAAGATAATCAACCGTTTTGGGCAAGTGAGAAACAGTTAAATGAAAGGTTAGTAAACTATAAGAGTAATGATGAACAAATTAGAAATTCAACTAAAAAAGACTTGATCGAACTTTGCAATTACAAATCAAAAACAGAGGGTGTTTTTCTTGGTGTCTATAATTGTAACGTAATCGCTAGTTTTAGAGAGATTTTTCAGAGTGAATCAATTAGTTATGCGGCTGTTTTTTGCTTGGATACATTCGATAATATGATATATTCTCCTGATAACGTTATTTATGACTTGGGTTGTCGTTTAAAACGATTTATAGAAAATAACGAAAATATTATTAACGAAACTGACAGATTAAATTCTTTTAAAAAAAAATGAATTCGTGTCGATAGATTTCATTTTAAAAAACATTCTAAAAATGATAAGTTTTGTGTAGAAAATTGTGACGTAAATCATTACGATGATCTAAATAGTGTGAATACGTCTAGTTGCGAAGTAATCAATTTCTGGTTTTCAAAATATAAACACATTAAAAATCATATGGGAAAGACAACACAATTTTTTTACTTATACAATATTTTAGATGAGTTCAATTTTACCTATTTGATTCAAAAATTAATCAAAAAAATTTATTGGTAAAAGCTATCTTTGACTTTGACTTAAAATAAAAAGTACAAAATGTTTTAAAAAGAATGTAACTACATCTATTGTCAATAGCTCAGATATTCTTGAAAAGTCAAAGCTTCTATCTGAGCCAAATAATGAGAGTGAAAATGATGCAGCTCACTCAGTTGCTCCACGTTTTGATGGGGTATCCTTTGAGGAATACAACAGGCTATTATTAAGAGTAGATGCCATGGCAACTCAATTGGATCTAGCAATTGAAAATAGAAAACAAAACTTAGAATCTTATGAATACAATGGTATTTTACTTGAATTTAATATAATCAATCTAATAATAAAAATTTATCTATTGGGTATTGACGTAGTCACTCAAATTCATGGCAAAACACTAATCAATTGGGTCCTGAAAGTAGTGGATCATTTAGTCACACAGAAAGAGCTTTCTGAAAATGTCTTGACAGTAAGCGATTTTAATTTTACTTTATCTTAATTTATAAATTTTTCAAGTCTTCATCTCGAATAAGTAGAGGGAGTTTGGATCCGGAGAGAGTTGATCTCTTAAAGCGATTTGACAATGAGAAAGCCGATAAAACATGGATTTTGACAGTTAAATCTGTCAACAGCAAAGGCAGAAACATTAAAGCTACCTTATTGGCAGCACTAAGATTAGCCAGTGGATTTGGTAGCAGTACTAATTGAAGCTAAAATGTTATCGTTTAATTTCAACTATTTTTTTTAATTTTTGTTAAATTATTTTACTTTGACTAAATGTTTCCTATTTTGTATATTTTTATTTGAATAAATTCGCCAGCATATTTTAATTCACACTTTTATTAATTAGTTAAATATATTAATAAGTCAAATAAAATATTTTTAAGATGTCTATTAAACGGGCATTTATTAGTTTATTTTGAATAAAAAATTAAACATTTTTTTGCATTTTGATGCAGTTTGCTTAAACGCGTCTAAATGTAAGATCCTATGACACCGAAAGTAAGTTAATAAACGCGATTATATGTTTTGATAAACTCAATTCTACACTTGTTTTTACGTGTAATATTTTGCGTAATTTTAATCTCGGGAATATTCCCGTTCTGCATTATTGCAAGACAAAAAACCAGGCTATTCTTGCCGTTTATTGTCTTTGAACATTCAAAAGTCCTTTTGTCCCATATTTTAATTGTTGCATCATGTGATCCTGACAATATTCCCATCTTGCATTATCAAAAATTTAACAAAAAATAAAAAATAAAAAAATTTAACAACAAGGTATTTAAGCTAAATAATTCAAATTCTACTTCTTAATCTTTATAAATCTTTACAATGATAAAATCAAACTAAAACCATAATATAATTTTTATTTTTGAAATAGATTATTGCAGAGTTTTATTTTCGGTTTGAACATACTTTGTAAAATCTGAAGGTAAAATCCGAAAAGTCTGTAAAAATTATCCACTTAGAATAGCATTATTTTAATGGTTTGAACTCTGCAATTTGCATTTTTATATTGAAGAGTTTATCTTTTTATATAACATAGTATGTTAAATCAAAAAATGTATCTCTGCATTATTTCTTTTTAAAAATTAAAAATTTATTAAATAGTTCTAGTTTGATTTGATCATTATGAGCATCAAAAATTGATCAAAAACTTCAAATTAAGTATTAATCAAAAAAAGAAAAAGAATATTATCCCATTTTTTTTCAGAAATATAAAATAAGAAATTTTTAATTTTTATTTACAAAAAATCAGTTAATTCATTTTTATCACTCAAATCTAATTCAGCTGAAAAAATGTGAAACATGAAGCTTTAGCAACTCAAATAAATAAAAGAAAAAAAATTTTATAATTTTTTTATCCCGAAAATATTAAGGAAATTATTTCGTTTTCTTAATATTCTTATTTTGGAATAATAAATTTTATTAATGAGCTGCGTAATAATAATTTTAATTGATTTGTTGTATAAAATGCCGAATGATGAGTGAAAATTTTAACTACTTGTTGAGCAAAAATTTTTTCAATAATCAAAACAAAAAATTTCAATCAATTGAAATCATGGCCGTGAAAAAATTAGATAATTTAAAAAATTAAAATATTGAATTAAAATCTTTTTGCTTCTTTTGTTATACAAAAGTTCAAGCCAAACATAGGCTTGTTTGAATTACTTTAAACACTAAAATATGTTATGATAAAGCCGTATTTGAATTCCTTGTTTACGTAATTCTCTAAAATCCATACTCAATTTATTTACCTAAAGCGAAAACAAATTTTTTCTTTATTTTCTGCTCAAATATTTTGTTTGCCTAAAAATAATTGTTTAAGTCTACAATGGTATATTGAAAACATGGTTTGCCTTCAAAAATAATGCATCAGTCAGGCTGATCAGCGTTTACGTACTCAGGTATAGAAGACATCTTAATTTACTAATTTTTTAAGACGTGACAAATTTTTTAAATTTTTTTTCTTGATTTATCTTTTTTCATTTTAATGAAATGTGTGCAGTAGACAAACAAATTTTAATTTATTCTGACGCTGTTCATTATTTTTTGGTCATATGAAAATTTTTTTCTTGTAATTCGATATATAAGAATTTATTAGTAAAATAAATATTAATGGAACATTTTGGCTTTATATGTTATTTTTTATTTTTATTTAAATTGTAAAAAGTTAATTTTCTAAGACTTTTTGAAAGTTGCATTAAAATTCGCATAATAATATAAAATTATTTTGTCAAAATCAGGAACTGAAATTATTGAGGATTAGAAAGAAAAAAAATAAAAATTTAGGAATTTTTTTAGAAAAAAATGTGTTAAACCGACCTTTAATTAAAAACGTCATAAATAGAGGAACTATTTTTTAATTTAAATAATATTTACTCTTTGTTTTCAAATTTCAAGGTTAATCAATGTAAATTTTTTTTATCATTTTTTTATTAATAAATGTCAAAGCTTTATTGAACATAATTTATTTAATATTTAGCTTGAAATTAATTTTTATCTGTATTAAAAAAAATATTTTCAATAACATTAATTTGATTTATTTAAATTTATTTGTAAAATTTGAATTATAAAAATTAAATACCTTGTTGTAAAATTTTTTTAGTACGTATTCAATTACTTTTTTTCTTATAAATTGAATAACTTTTATGTAGAATTTTTTTTTGTTAGTAATATTATTATTTTTAATGAATTTAAATAAATAAAGTGTCAGTCATTTTTTTGAGTCATGGACCCTAGCCTGTTGATTAACTTTGAATTGAAAGAAAAATAATTCTTTTTTTAACTTGTGAAAGTTAAATTTTAATTTAAATTTAAAAGATCAAAAAAAATTTATTCCATCATTTTTATTTAGATTTTAATTAATCAAGTTTTTATCATGTGATACTGGTTATGAATAAAATTTGCATCAAATTTTTTGAATATTTTTAAAAATCTGTAAAAATCAAATAAATATTATTAAATTAATTTTCCGAAATTTTTGCATATTGGCAATATTTCCATTTAAACCAAAGTAACTTGATTCAGAAGATCAGGGTAATTTCAATTAATTTAATCCAGTCGTCCATAGCAAGTTTATTTTATGTTTAATATTTATCAATAAACCTAAAATTAAAAAAGCTCATATAAGAATTATTTTTTTTTAAATCAAACAAGATAAAATTCAAAACATTTAATTTTAAAAATTTAAATCAGTCGATAGTTTGTTCGGTTATCTTTTTTAAAAATTGAAATATCTTAAATAAAATTTCTCTGTTTGTTGCTGAAATTTTAGAAAAAAATTCAAGAGAATTATCAAAGCGATTTTCTTGAGTTTTTTACAAGAAAAAGTTCAATATTTTTTAATAATTTTTTTCGATTTTGTTTTTGACTATAAGACAAGAAAATATAGAACTAATTAATAAAACTAATCACTAAGAGAATTTTTTTGAACCCTCTGAAAAATTAATTTTCTTTCCTTCTTCGACTAAAAATATTTTAAAACTGAAAATAATTATTTAAATTTTTAATTAAAATTCAATTACTCTTCTAATTAAATCATATTTCAAATTAAGTTTTTTATTCTTCACGCTCATTTATGTTTGTGATTGCATTTATAAATTTATTGTGATCAGCGAAAGAATTAATTAATGAATTAATTTTTTAATTCTTTATTAAATGGAGTTTTTTTGTCAATAAAAAAATGTTAAATTGTTCTCAAGCTATTTGAATCCACTTTAGTTTCATTTTTCAATCAAACTGTATTTATAAAATAATAATTTACAAAAAAATTTGCTAAGAAAAAAAAATAAATGTTGTATTATCTCTTTTATTTGAAAATGAGATCAAAGATAGAATATAAAAAAAAAATGATTGAGGAAAAGAACAAATAATTGATTTGGATTAGAACAGTATTAATAATTTTACTTTTATTATTTTTTGAATAATCAAGTTTTTTTAGTAAATAAAAATTTTTGTTTGTTTTAATCTTTTAATGTTTGCTAGTTTTAAACAAACAGATGCAAATAAATAATTTGTCAAAGTGTTTCCAAATCTAGTTTATAAATAATAGATGCTGTTGGTTGTTGGTGAGTTCAATAAATTTTTTTATATGAATTTCATTAAAAAAAAATCTACATATAAAAATCACTATTGATTTTTTTTATTTATTTATTTGTTGAGTTTTAGTTTTTTCTAGATTTTATTCAAAAATAAAAAATATTATTAATCAATAAACTTTTTTTCTTGTCTTTTTTCATGTAATAAATTATTAAAAATTTAAGAGTTCCCAAAACATTTTAAACGATGCCATAGAAGTTAATCTTTTTGTATTATTTTTGTATTTATTTAGTTAATTTTTAATTCAATTTTTTATTGAAAATATCATTAATAGCTTTCTACCTTCTCATGATAAAGAATTTCGGCTTTCCTTCTGCAATTTTTAATTTTTTAAAAAATATTTTAATAATTTTAAAAAGCTTTCTTTCTTATTCTTTGAACGGTTCTTGAAAGTAAAAAGTTAATCTTAAAGATTACTTTAATTTTGACCATTCTTGATTAAATTGTTTTTTAATTAAGATAATTCTAATAATTTTATTGAAATTTAATCTAAATTTTAATAAAAGGTAAAAAATAAAATAATCTATTTAAAAATTTTAAACAAGTCAATTTTAAATACTAAATATTTAGATTTTGGACATTTAGTTTTATTTATTTGTTCATCTGTTTCCTTATGATTAAAAAATAAAAAAAAAATATTATTTATTATCGTTATTATTACTATTTAAAACAAATTATAAAATAAAAATTTTTTTTGACCTAAAAAAATAAAAAGATTTAATTAATTTAAATAAAAATTATCGATAGCATGTTATTTAGACTAAATAAAATGGTGCAAATAGTTTATTTGTATTTTGTGTCATGAGATGTTTGCAATTAAAATAAAGGCATATTTTTTATATCTAGAATTTTTAGCAAAACTTTAACTTTCTAAAAATAAAAGATTTATTATAATCATATTTTAATAAAAAGTAAAGAATAACACGAGGCAAATTTTTTGCATAAAAACATTCTTATTTATTTGATTAAGACTATTTTTTTCTAAATATAAATAAATCTTTTTATTTGGAAATATTAACAAAGACAAAGAGATTAAATTCCTAAGTGAATTTTGGAATTGCGGACATTCGGGCCATGATCTTTTATAATTTTAATATCCTTTAGGCTCGAGAAAATACAAATTTTGTATTCAATATGCTTTTGGCCTTCCAATCACCCTCCCTCAAAAACTTTACCTATCAAATTTTCCCGAAATCTTCCATAGGTTGTTCATTTACAATGCCTCCATTTAATGCTTTCACTTCTTTGGCAAAATATCTTTAATTTCTTCCACCAGATGATTCCTCTTTGGGGATAGCAAAAGTTTGAAATAATTTTATAGATATTTTTCAATAATTTCAGTATGGGCTAAAAGTTAAGATTTAGGTCCAACTAAATACCAAGGTATTTAAGGTTATGGTTAATTGGAATATCTTGATTGAATATTTTCAATTTAAGGAATTTTTCGATTGTTTAAATTTAAAAAATAAAATAGAAGAATTAGAAATGAATTGTGAAGAAGAAGGTAACAAAAAAATTTTTTGTTGACCAAATTACAGCCAAATTGATGTGCCCTGATTAATTTGACATATTTTCAATTTAAAATATTGCCCAGTGATTCAGACTTAAGTATTGACATTTTTTCATTATTTTTAATTCGCAATTTTTGGGTCTTGCGGAGAATGTGAACAGAAGTTCACCAAAAAATGTGACCATGAGTATCTTGATATTAAAACAATTAAATAAATTGTCAAAAAATTATTTTTTAATTTTTATGTTTTTTTGCTATATGCAATTTTACTCCTTTAATATTTTTCATTAATTCTCCACAAAATTTTAAAATCAATATTTTCAGTCGTCATTTTTAATTTCTTTGTAAAATTCTTTTGGGATATCAAAGTTGATACATTAGCTTTTTGATTTATTGATAATTTTGAATTTTTGTTCACATTCTCCGCAAGACCCCAATTTTACTATGATCAATTTCAAGGTTAATCAACAGGCTAGTGCACTTATCATAATCGACTGATTAAGACTTCATTTATTTAATTTAAATAAAACTTTAAGATTTAAAAAAAAAAGAAAAATCAATTATTTTTTTGAAAATAAAAAAATTTCAAAAATTTGTTTAACAATTTTTCCCTCGTTTGATTATGCTTTATAGCAAGTTAAGACGCACTTTTGGACCATGCAAAAAAGTACACTTCGAAAATGCTAAGACATTTTGTTTCAACAGCATAATCACGAATTTAGGTCCACATCAAGCTCCAAAATTTTTAATTTAATGCTTCATTAAATTGATTTAAAAAAATAAATAAAAAGAATTTTTTATGAATTTGGTGCAGCACCAAGAATTAAGAAAAAAAAAATATTAGAAAAAATGAACTTTTTTATAAGCTAAAATTTGAGTTCTGGTGCGGCTTTATTGTTGTAAAATTTTAACAAAAAAGTAAAAAAAAAATTCCGGTTAATTACTGATTTTATCGAGATTTAGAATTGATGAAATGACTTATGTAATAACCGTGTTTGGTTTTATACTGAATTGTTGGATACATGTGTACTCGGGAGCAGTCAGGTGACTTATCCTTGGTTGAGTTGAGAGACCAAATTAGAGAAAAACAAAGCAGAATTTGAGTGATAAACTTTTATTTGTAAAAATGGAATCTCTCCCAAAAGTAATTGTTCGATAAATATTTTTTCATTATTTTAATAGTAATTGTTCATTCCAAACTGCTTAAATAAATGTTTTAATTCATTATCTGTGGTATTAATTATTCTTGGAAAGAGCATAATGCTTGAAAGGTTTTATTTCGGCAAATTTAAGCTTGAGATCAAGATCAAAAGATCAAAATATAAAATGTAACATTTTTTTTATATTTTATTATTTATTAATTATTTATTTCCTAAGCAATTACTTTTCATGTCAAGTTTATTTTCATAAACGAAATTTTAAAACATCTCTTATTATTTAACTTTAATAGGTTTAAATTTTTAAATTGATTTGAATATCAAAAGACAAAAAATTTAATATTTTAAAATTCGTAAATTGTTTAAGTAAAAAATTAAAATTATTTTAGTTTGAATGATTTTACAAGTTTTTAATTTCTGAATAAACTTAACCTGAATTTTTTTAATTATTGATTGTTTTTAAATTGATTTTAATAAAACTTCCTCTTAAAGACAAAAAAATTTACTGTTTTATAATTTAAAATTGGCTTAAATTTTTTGGGGATGACAAATTTGATTTTTTAAGATGACAAAAATAACTAAAAGTGGTCACTAATTTAATTTATTTTAGCTATATATTAGAAACTAATTATTCTGACGAACAAACTAAACGACTGACAAATATACTATATTTGTAAGTCGTTTAATATTGAGATGACTATTTAATAATTTTGCACTGACAAAATAAAACCTTTTTAATAGATAAATTTTATTTTTATTTTCTTTTATTTTGATTCTAATTAGGCTATTTAATAATGAAATTATCTAAAATTATAAGGAATGAACTTAAATTGTGACGTTTTCTCATAGTTGACTCTAGCTCGATGATTAGATTTGGACAAAACGGTTTGTCATAATCATCTGCAACTTCCTTCCGATTTTAGTGCTATAGTTCAAAAATTAAAAACTTTTTTTTTAATTTTTTTTTTATTTAAAAAATTTATTTCCTAATTTAAATTGCGGAGCTAAAATTTAGTTTTTAAAAAAAAAACAACAATTTAACAAAAAAAAATCTTTCGATATTTCCAAATTTCAAAAATCTTTGTCATAAATCTATTTAATTATTTTATTTTAATTTTTAGTGACAAACGAAATTTTCAACAAAAATAATATATATGAAGTTAAATAACTTTTAGAAAATAGCTTGATAACCATTCTACTAATTGTTAATACTTTTTTATTTAATTTTCATTTTCATTTAATATTATATCTTACTATTTAAGATTTGACGATTTTTAGGAGATGTCAATGTCAAGATTTTAAAAAAATACAAAATAAAAAAAAGATAATTTAATTTAAAAATATTTTAATTAAATAATTAGTTAATTGGTCAATAAAAAAATATTATTTACTTTTTAATTTTATTTGATTAATTGGTCGAATTATTTCAAAATTGAATTTTTACTACTAGTTTTTTGATAAAAAATAATAATTGATATATCAAAATAAATAAGGTGAGATAAGCTTATCCAAATTCAAAAAAACCAAGACTCACTAATTTACCATTAACTATAATAATTAAAAATATGGATTAATCACCTTAATAATTTAAAAAAAAAATATAGTAGAAAAAGAGGTATTATAACTTTAATACTGATAAAGCTCAAGCTCGGTATAGAAAAACATATAAAAAAAAATTTAATAAAAATTTTTTAATTTTTTACTCCGGTATCGAGGAAGACCTCCAAATAGCCCAAATACCAGACGAATAAAAATTTAGTTAAAGTATAAAATAATTTTAAATATAAGTAAACATTACTTCCAAAATTATCAAAATAATCGAAAAAATTAGAAAAATAATTATTTGAAAAATCGAATTTTTTGTTCAATAGTTGGTTTTTTTTATTAACAATTATTAAAAACAAAATTTTAAACTCAGCTGTTTCAAGGGGTGTAGAATAAATAATGGCACAAAATTAATTTTGTCATAAAAAAATTTTAATTAACAAAGACTTTAATTAATTTTTTTAATTATAACTGAACCCTCCTATTTTGAAAAAATAATATCAATTAAGGTATTGACTCCATGAAGACTAATGATATCCAGCCTAGAGCGAACAGTCTCGACATGGTCTTGTCCAACCTTTGGGTCCATATTGCTCAGACAAGGGCGAATTTTGTTTTCGAGTTGCTTAAGATTTTTAGCCTTCCAATTACCCTCATAAACTTTAGCTTTCAAATTTCCCCAAAAATCTTCGATTGGTCATGCTCTTGGTACGCTTGCTGAATTCACTTCTTTGGCATCATATCTTTTATTTTTATCTAACTTATAATTCTGTACCATACTCGCAAAATGAGATGATGCTAGAATACATAATTATGTTGACCCGATTTATGGTCGAAATAGGCTCTAAGTTTAGCAAGCATTAGTTTCGTCGCAGTTTTAGCAGGTCTACCACTTCCTTTTTTTCTTTTGAAAGTTTCATCTTTTTCTATAACATCTAGACAACGATAAACAGAGCGTTTTTTGTATCCAAGACCAGTGAATCACCTTACAACTTCAGCTTCTGTCAAATATTTTTTGATGGTTTCTTACATATTTTACTAACAACTTATCGAAAATTCAACTCTATAATATAGTTATTATCTATTTTAAAGCTAGGATCAGCCTGATTTTAAATTTTGAAAAAATTGGAAAAGATCTTTGTGTTATAGCGACATCTTAGTCGATACCACTGGAGTTAATTAACTTAACCATGAGCGTTTAAGTTAAGAAAGAGCATAAATACATGTTCCAGTACGTCTAACGAGGGAGATCGGATAGACGGCCCTAGGGTACTAATGTAAACATTACATCTGGCGACGAGGATAAAAGCCCCAGAAGACTAATAAAAGTGCTTCTTGGAGGCAGTTATTCTTATAGTGCGTGCAACGGCTACCTGACGAATGCAGTTGGCATCTCTTCAAAATAGCTTTTTTTAAAATAGCTTAATTAAATTAGCTAAATTATAAAAGTTAAAAAAATAGCTTAGTTTTGCTTTTCACACTTTGAAATAGCTTTTCTAAAAAAAAAAATAGCTTTAGAAGTTTTTATACAAACACGTTGAAATAGCTAATATAATAAGAAAAAGCTTTTTTTATTATTTCACACATTTCACACAATTAAAAAATCATTTGAATTTATAATGGATAATAATCATTATCGGTTGATAATACAATGGGTTTTATAACATTATCTCAATATGATGAGTCAAAGTTCGATGAATTTTATGAAAACTTATCTTTAGTATTAAATTATGATTAATTAACTTTTACCTTTTTTTTGACACTTAGCTATTTTGAACAAAAATTATTCAACAAAAAGATATTTTGAATCGTTTATTATATTGTAAGCTATTATGAAATAAACGTTTAAACGAAGGCTTGCGCCATTCGGACGATCCCTGGGGCTTTCCCCTCAATTATATATTTAATAAATAAAAATAATATTATGAAATAAACAATTAATCAATTAAGCTATTTTAATTAATTTATTTTGATTGATTCTATTTCGATATAGGGCCGTGTCAGTTAGTACCTGGGAAAATAATAGTCTATGGCTGGTCCCGGTCATTGGTGATCATTGGTGAGTGGTCACAGTGGTCGTCAGTTCCCTAGCTTACGCTTTGATGATGGGAAAATGGGGGAAAATGTGATATAGCGACATCTTTGTCGATATGACTGGAGTTAATTAACTTAACCATAAGCGTTTAAGTTAAGAAAGAGCATAAATCATAAAGATCGGAAAGACGGGCCCAAGGGTACTAATGTAAATATTACAATCTTGTCCAGTCTTATAGCAAATTAAACTAAACTCTGATGCCACTTTTTTTCCTCGAAAATTGTCACAAGTCATTCAGTTACATTTCCAAAAGGAGTGTAAACGTTTTGAACCGGCTTAGGATTAAATCAAAAAAATGATTAAATAATTTTTTATTACTAACAACTTTTCTAAAATTCATAAGTTTAATTAGAGTTTATAAAAAATGTTGAACGTTTTCACACACGAGACTGGCTTATTAAATCACTGTAACAAGGATTAACGAAATAATTTTAAAATATTAAAGCATTATCGTAATACAAAGTTTTCAAATACTTTTACAGGAGCTTGACTATAAGGTCGTTAGACCACTCCTCTGGTATGATTTCTTTCCGGCATATCTTGCTGAAAAAGTTTTGCAATAGCTCTCTTGTGATCGTTCCGTCAGCTTTAAGCATTTCTGGCATGATTTGGTCTTTTAATTATTGAGAAAATTACAGCACATATTTTTGATTTTTTAATTCTTTACTTTTTACATATTAATGCCTACAAGACTGCATTAAATAAAAACAAACAAACAAAATAAAAAGTTCATCTCGAGTATTTAATCTGATGATGTTAAAATAAAAATATATTCAACAAGAAGAGAACTTTTAAGACTTCATAATAATTAGAAAACAGATGTTGTTGAAGTTTTGTTTGTTAAATGATAGCTCAAGTTGGATTGTGAAAAAGCATCTGAGAGAATAAAATTTTAGGTAAATTATGAGCTCGAATTTCGTTTGAAAAAAAATTGTCATGCATATGCTTTGAATTGTTGAATTAACCTGTTTTTCTTGATGCTGAGGAATTTGCTCAAAACTAGACATAAAAGAAGTTTACAAAAAATTTATTTTTCATTTTTTTTTGCCCTAGCAATATTTATGCTATCAGTAGGCTTGTTGTAACAAACAAATAAAAAACTAGTTAGAATTACTGACACAGTTGGCATGAACAAGGTCGAGTATAATTAGTCTTAAAAAATTATAATTAGATGATTGAGCATATTTCATTTAAATTTTTCACTCAAATCACCGAGACACAATGTTCACACAGATATTGTTTTGCGGTTGTTTATTGAATTGATGAATCATGATTTTGTAGCTAGCAGAGTTTTTTTCAACTAAAATAAAATCAAATTCTGTTTTTTTTTTTATTCTATTTATCATTTTTACTCAAGACTGATGCTGTTTGTCTTAAATCATAATTTAAAAAAATTACAAAATCAATTGTGCGCTTTAAACAACAACAAAAAAAATAAATAGAAATGTTAAATGAGGTATTAATTAAATTATTCATGAATTTTTCAATGAAAACTCAACGTGATAATAAAATTAAGTTAAAAATTTTTTTGTTCTAGTATTTTATTTATATTTAATGTTGTTCAAAGTTTGTCACGTCAATCCTTGAGGCATAATGTAAAGGACGCGTATTTCTTCTCCAATAAGATATGCTATGACTCCGGTCATAGATTGCCATCATGATCGATAATTAAGTGAAAAATTAATAATTATGTGACTTTTCATTATTTTTAAATGCTGTAAGTGAGTTAAAAAAATTGAAGAAATTATCAAAGAAATGTTAGGTGAAAAGCATCAATTTGTTCATAGTTGAGTTGAATCTATTGAGGCTGAAAAGACTACTAAACATGGAGGTATATTAAAATCTAGAAAAATCATAATAATATAGAAAAAATAAATAATTTAGGAAATGTAGAAAAAATAAATTTTTTTTTTGTTGGCAAATTGAAGTTCATGATCAAATGTATATTTCAAATCAAAATTTTTAGATTTAAATAAAAATTTAGATTTTATTATAGATTTTTTGTATAATCTATCTAAATGAATTTTTATCTGAAGTAAATAAAATTCTTAATCAATATTTTGAAATTTTGCAATACAAAATTTAAATTTGTTTCGTCCTCAAAAAAATTTAAAGTCATAATTTGTATACCTTAATGTCGATTTTAAATTTGTCTTTAAAGTTTTCAAATAAAGATTTTAGAAGAATCAATTAAAGGTCAATTAGAAAAAAAAATTATTTTCTTTTAATTAAAATAATAAACATCTTATGTTTAATTAAAAAAAAATAAAAAATTCTAATTTTATCATTTTTATTAAGATTTTAATTAAATAAATTTTGATTATTTGATTATCATCATGAACTTCAAGTTGCTCTTTTTTTTTTAAATTAATAACATAAAAAAATTTTTTTTTTAAAGAATTGATTAAAAACAATAAAAAAATTAACTAAGTTTCAACATAATTGACATTCTATATTTTATTTTTCTGCATATTAATATTAGTATTGTAGTATGGTGACGTGATCAGACTATAAATATAACTTGTTATTTCAAAAGAGATGAACTAGTTGTTATTTTCTAAACTTATTTTAAATAAAGTGTTTAACTAAATACTAAGCTTATTATTCACACACTCGGCCTGAACTACATTGGTGGCAGCGGTGGGATAACAAGTAATATTTATAGTCTGATCACGTCACCATACTACAGTATATTAAATAAAATTCTATTTTTTTTCTATGTTTTGATAGATCCCCACTAAATATAGTTTAAAATTGATTTAGTGGTTTTGTTTGATACACAACGAGATTGGCTTGAAAAAGAATTAAACATGTGAAGATAATTATTTTCTTAGTTATTAACAAAATAAATAGTCTAGATTATGTATAAGTAAAGTGTTAAATAAAAACTTATTTAAGTGATTTTTTTAATTATTTTTTTTTAATCCCTTCTGTACAATGTTAAAGTTAGGAATTATTTGAATTAAAAAAAAAATTAGCTATCGAATGGTACCTAAAATTATTTAAAAATTGAGGTCGCTACGCACTTTCAAAGATCTTAATTATCTTGAAATTAAATAATTTTAACACAAAATTTAAAAACTTATCAACTTTTCTTTCTTTTTTACTCACAAAAATGATTTTTATAGAAAAAAAATATTTTAATTCCTTCTTTAAAATATTGTACAAATAATATATGTATTGCAAATTTTAAATTTTAAATTTTTGATTAAATTTTTATGTATGATAAATGTTAGAAGGACCTCTAAAAATGTTAGTTGTGCATCGAGCAAAAACAGAAAATATCAAATTAATAATTTATCCTATTAATTTATTAATTAAATTTACAGTGTTAATTATTAAATATAAAAATTTTAACTTTACTAACGCATTTTTAGCTTATGTAAGTCGACCACGTTCATGCTTATTAAAAAATTCTGTTTTGTATTTCAAGCCCTTTTGAGCAAGCAAATGAGAGCACACTTTGTTCTTCAGGTAATATAAATCCAATAAATATTCATTATAATAGCAAATAAATAAATTATCATCAACAAATATTCAGTTTTTTTTTCCTCATATTTTGATGCATTTTCAAGAGGGATGCTCTTCTTAGAACTAAAATTGTGGTAATAAGGGAGACCCTTTTTCTATTAATTTCATGAACAGGCGAAAAAAACATTTTTTTTTTCATCAAAGTAAAGTTAAGAGAGATTACCATTTATGTGACCAATAAATATGTTAGCAGCACAAAAATAATTTGTGAAAAGTTGTCTTTCAGACTGATGACGCTAATATCATACAGCTATTAGTTATGGCCCAAAGTTTATTGAAAATCTAAATTGATTTTTTTAATACCTAATTTAGTAAAATGCATAAATTTAATACATTTTTAATTATTTTTGTTTTTTTTCCTTTATCAAAGTACCTTGTCTTTACACGGTTTTTTGTTTTTTTTGGAATATCATTTTCTTCGTCGTCATGAGCATGTTCTTTATCTTCTAGATAGAGAGTTGTTGAAGAATAACAAGGATAGTTGTTTAATAGTTTATTGCAATAATATAATATAAATATAATGTAATATAATATAATGTGTTTTAAAAGGTTGTGTTCGTTTCTTACATATAGCATTGAAATCTGTATCTCGTTAGTCAATCTTCTAGAATAGAATTTCATTTTGATTCTAAAAGTATTGCAAGGCGTTTTAATTAATAACATAGTCACGTATTCTATATATATGTGATTTAAACACAAGTTGATCATCAAGTAAGTGAGTGCTTAAAGTGTGGGTAACAGAGTAAACCCAAAAACGGTCCTTTGCAGTCAGATGAATATCCGTTTATACACTTTTAGTGTTTGAAAAGACATTTTTCACCTGACTGAATAAATATGTTTTGTTTTTAACCCCATGTCATTTCTTCAATTAGTCCACTGTTGATTTCATTTAAGCATTCTTGCAATGACAAATATTTTTTGAATCACCACGAACTTTTTTAATTTGGTAGTTTATCAGCATCACTGTCTGTATGATTTGGATTTTGATATTCTGTCGATTGATTATAAATGCACTAGACGAGGTTTCGTCATTAATATCATCTTCGAAAGCAGTCATCATTGATTTTGCTTGATTATGCTTTGTTGTTATTTGATAAAGTTTTGAGTAACAAAGTAAAATCATTAGAAAATTTTTTTTTTTAATTAAACCCAAGGTGAATTAATTTTCGAAAGGTTAATTAAATATTAATCAGTTTGATTACTAAATTAATAATAATTATTATTATTTATTATTATTATTTATTCAATAAACACCGCAAGGGTGATGTAAAGAAAATATAAAAAGTAGAATAAAATAAAGTAAAGTAAAATAAAGTAAGTTTTGTCTTTCTAGATAAAAAAAAAGAATGTTTCATATTTGTGTTAGTCACATGATTTAAATGAGTTAAAAAAAATACTAGAAATAATTTTTCAAATTTTGTTTTTCGATCGTATTTTTTTTTTGGTTAATTTTTTTTTTTTGGTTAATTTTTGGTTAATAATATTCAAATTAAAATTAGGCACTAATTTTTTATGGGATTAGATCAAAACATAGAAAAAATAAAAACATATAAAAGACAAAAAATGTAGAACCTCTAAACATAGAAAAATAAAAACACCGCTAAATTACATTAATTTTCAAATTGAAAAAATGCAAGTCAACCAAAATAATTATTTTTCAGAATTACTGACACAGTTGAGTTTATAGTTTCAGTTTTCAGTTTTTAGAAAAAGAGAATAATATTGAGCCCTTTGATTGATTGTTATGTTGGTAATATTTGGGAACATTTAAATGGTGTAACTAGTAATTTTTTAAATTTAAAAAAAAATAAAATGAAAATTTTTATTAATATAATAGTTAAACTAGTTATTCAATTATCTCACTTAATCAATAAATGATGTATTCGACATTCTATATTTTTTTTTCTTTGTTCTTTTTTTTCTACGTTTCAATTTTCTTTGTTTACCTTTTTCTACGTTTTTTACAGGTAAATTGAATTCGATGTTATTTTTCATTCTATGTTTTAATACAATGCCATTTTTTATATTTGTTACTTTTAAAACTTTATTAGGTGTGGAATAAAACATTTTAGATATTTCCTATTTGATATGTGAAAAAATTAAATTAGATACTAGATGATCTTTGGTACATTATTAATGATGAACAAAAAGGCATTAGTTTATCATTGTGAATTTTTTTTCCTAAATATAAAATGGATTAAATATATTAAAAAAAATTAATAAAGTGAAGATGAATATTTTTTTCTATTCACATTTACAATTAAAACTTAATTTTCTTATAAACTTATTTTTTAGCAATATGAATATTAGAACATCCATTTTAAAAGGGTCATGAAAAAAAGTGCAAACAAGTTGGCAAATTCATGATCAAATATAAATTTCAAATCAAAATTTTAAATTTTAGATTTCAAAAAAATCCTTTTTATCAATTTTTTTATCAATAAATGACTTAACTTTATTAAACATAATCTGTTTAAACTTTAAGCATGTAAATCAATATTATGAACTTTTGCAATTCAAAATTTAACTTTGTTTCGCTGTAATACATTTTAATTGAAATTATAATTTCGTTTGAGCCGAAATTTGGATAACTTAATGTGGATTTTTACTTTGTCTTTAAAGTTTTTAAATTAAGATTTTGGAAGAATCAATTAATGATAAATTAGAAAAACAAATATTTGCTTATCTAAATTTAAGATATCTAACATTTAATGTTTAATTCAAAAAATAAATAAAAAAAGTTTATTTCATATTTTAATGAGATTTTAATTAATTCAGTTTTGATCATGTGATCATGATCATGAACTTCAAGTTGCCAAAAAAGCCTTAAATTAAAGTCAAACTTTTAAAAGGGTGGTTCTAATATTCATTAAGTCAAAAAACACGATAAAAAATTTAAAAAAATTAAAAAATGTATAATATTTTCAGAAAAAAATATACTTAACTGATACAAAATTTTTTACATTCTTATTTAATCTCTTTGTTTTATTTCTTTAAATGGAACCAAATGCTATCAACTTTAAGAAGAACTTTGCTTAGTCATTTGTAAACTTGAAATTTCAAAAATTTTAAATGGATAAATTACCTTGAAAGCAATTTCCCGTATTTCAATAAATAAATAATTGAAAGAAAATTAATTTAATTTTAATTTAATTTAATAAATTATTTATAAATCAAGTTTTGTAGATTAGCTTGGGTTAGTGTAGAGCCAAAATTTGAGTGATTCAAAGTTTGTATACAATTTACAGGAAGAGTTACCTAAACAAAAAAGAAATTAAATTTTTTTTTTGTTTTTTGTACTAATTTTTTCTGATCACATAATGCAATAGACTAATCATTTGAATCACCAGACAGTGAAAGTGCTTGAAAAAGAGACATTTTAATCACAATTCTACAAGCTAGTTCCAATTATAGCTGCCATTTCGGAAGACCTAAATATTAATTAATTTAAATTTTGTGATGATCCGTTCTTAAATATTGTTTTTATTTTAAAATAAAAAATACACAAGATACAAAAAAATTTACTCAGTCATATTTCCTGAAACCAAAAAGAGTGTGTCCTCAAAAAATTTTCTTTTGTTCGAAATATTTTTCTTTTCTATTCTTAATAAAAAATATTATTTATTCATTATTGATGATTTGGGTCTAGTGGAAAATGTGAACATTTTGTTCACATAATCTCTGGTCACATATTTGGTGACCAAAATAGATAAATAAAAAAATTAAAAAAATTTTTCGAGTCCAGTTTTTATTTTTTGTGAACATTAATTTTAGAATAAAAGTTTAATTTTAAATGCAAATAAAAAAAAAAAGATAAATTCCAATTTCTTTTTTATTAGTTTTTATGTTTTTTTGCCATATGCAACTTTACACCCTTGATGTTTTTCATTAATTCTCCACATAAATCACACGGTACAGGGTTTCCATGTTTGCTGAGTGCTGTTTTTACTACATTCAAAGTTTCTTGAGAAGTATTAATTGCAGTCATTGCTTTTTCTCCTGCGTTTAGATTTAAACGTTTTTAAATTATTTAATTTTTATTTTTTTAATCTAAAATTTGGTGAACATTTTTTTTATGTGACCAACTTATGGTCACCAAATATGTGACCAGAGATTATGTGAACAAAATGTTCACATTTTGGCCTAGACCCGATGATTTATCTTTTAATTAATTTTTTTTATTTCAAAAATGACGCCATATTAAATATTAAAGAAAATATGATGTCTATTTATTCATTTTTGATCTTTTAATTAAACTAAAGGAAAAAAACTTAAATTAGACCAAAAAATATTTTATTTTATTTATAAAGATTTCAATTTTTTTATATATGCATTTTATCAAAGGTAAACGAACAGAACTTTTATGACTGAAGCATTTTAGAAAAAAAAAATTTAATTTATAAAAAGATTATTTTATTGAAAATAAAAAAAAATGCTGGATTCAATTTGACACGACTTTGATGACCACAGCTTGTCTTCCCATTATTACCACGAGTAATTTATTGCTCCATGGAATTGTTTAGTCAAACAGTTGGTTAAATGAGAGAATAATGTAGCATTAAGTGATTCAGTAGTTGGTGTTGGAGATTGAATTTAAAAAGTGATTTTAAATGGAATTTAGGTTGTTAGAAATTGTAATTCATTTAGAAATGATTAACAGACTGACTAGAAAATGATGAATAGAATTTTGAGTTTGTCAGAGTGACGTTTGAATTGAAATTGTGTTTAGTTGTTAGGTTAAAAACCAAAATCAATTTGAATCAAGTGCTTTTAAGTCACAATATTTTTGCGAAAGAATAAATTTAGTTAATTAAATATTAACGTTCTGAGCGTTGAGTGTTGCTATAGTTCAGCAACAAAAAATAAATTTAAAATAAAAAAAAAAATTTTTATTAAAATTTATTTTTCTATTAATTAAAGCATTTATGTGTTGATCTGCTGAATATTTTCTTTTCGATGAGTCTCTCACTTATCTCTGAGATTTAATCTCTTTCTCTCTTATTTCTATACAAAAAACCCTACAGAGACCTGCATGCATTCTCTTTGGAAAATTTTCACAAAGCTTTATAAGAACAAAATAAATATAGGTTACTAAAATTTGAGTTCAATTTATCAGCAAGTGATTAAGAATTAAATAAACAAAGCTGATCAACTCATGTTTATTCACTTGGTCACGTTCAATTGAATTTTCTTATTGAGCTTATTGACCCTGAAACAACACTGAACACAATAGAAGATTAGTTCTCATCCGAACTCGTGTTTGATCGTCACATCGAACTTGTTCAATAATCGATTTTGCTCTTTTAAAATCTTGCACCAAATCTTTCCTTGAGACCACTTGAAAATTCATTTAGAAATTATGTGGTTAATTTTATTTTGGTGATGAGACTCAGCTCGTAGCTCACAATAGTAAAATTTTGATTCTAGTTTTTTTTTTTATTTATTTTTGTTTTTTAGGCAAATATTTTTTTTCTAATATAATTAGAAAATTTTTTATTATTAATGAAATAATTTGGAAGCATTCTTGTAGACTATTGGAATAATTGAAAATGGAAGCCTTAGGGACAATGTTTATGAATGTATGATTGTCAAAAGGATTTACTAGTTTGTTGTTGCTTCTCTTCAATAACATAATTCGACAAAAATATTGCTTACCTTTTGAAAAGACTATACTTTTAATTATAATCTCTGTGATTTAATTTTCTGAAAGATAAGTGTCCATTTATTCTATTAGTAAAATAAAGCTTAGTAAGAATAATTTTTTTTTTTAATTTTTTAATGTAAAATTTAAAAGAAATTTCAATTTAATTTTTATTTTTAACTAAATTTTTAAATTTTGCTTCCAAATAAACATAAAAATAAATAGACAAAGATAAGAAAAGAAAATTAATAATGAAATTCGTCCATTCTTTTTTATTAGTTAAAGGATTATAATTTAAATTTTATAAATTAAATTTATTTGGAATTTTTTTTTAATTATACAAAAAAAATTAAAAACTTCAGTTTTTAAAAATTACCATTTAAATGTTTTTTAATGATATTAATTTTTTATTTATTTATAATTAACCTCCTTTAAGGAGAAGTAAAAATTTAAGATATTATAAAAAAAAAAAATAGAACAAATATCAGAAAAAAAGATTCTTCAAAGTATGCTAAATCGTGAACAGAGAACCAAAAAAAAATAAACCAAGTCTTCAATCAGGAAGACCTGATAAAGTTTTTAAGGAGATTTTTAAAGATCGTATTAATGAATTTTTGGTAAAATATTTTCCACTAAAAAGTCACTACAGTACAAAATTTTGAATTTATCTTCAATATTTTATTTTAGAAAATTGGACAAAAATTTTTGCCTTCCTTTTAAAAAGAGTATAATTTTAATAATTATCTCTGTGATTTAATTTTCTGAAAGATTTGAGTCCATTTATTCTATTAGTAAATAGAGCTTAGTAAGAATTTTTTTTTTTTAATTTTTTAATGAAAATTTAAAAGAAATTTCAACTTAATTTTTATTTTTAACTAAAATTTTAAATTTGAATTTTGCTTCCAAATAAACAAAAAATTTATTAACAAAAATAAGAAAGGAAAAAACACAAAAATGTAAATTTCTTATTTTCTATTTAAATGAAAATTATTAAAATTAATTTATTTTACTTTTTGTTTAAAATTAATAATGAAATTCATCCATTCTTTTTTATTAGTTAAAGGATTAGAATTTAAATTGTAAAAATTAAAGTCGAGATTTATTTGGAATTTTTTTTTATTTATGAAAAATAATTAAAGACCTCAGTTTTTAAAAATTATCATTTAAATGTTTTTTAATGGTATTTATGAATTTTTGGTAAAATATTTTCCACTTAAAAGTAACTACAGTACAAAAAGTTGAATTTATCCTCAATATTTTATTTTAGAAAATTGGAAAGTTTTAAATTTTTTTAAAAAATAAAAATATTGTGGCATATTTTTCTAGTCAATTTTCTCATAAGTTTTTATTTTCTTCAATAGCTCAAAGATTCCGCTGATTCTAAATTTAATAACTAGATAGCTGAACTTAAAAATGGTGACAAAAATAATCACAAAATATCATTCAAAGTCTGGTCAAAATTTTTCACTCGCTGCTGAATCCTTAAAACCGCATAAATTAATGGATGATCTAATTCAAGGTAAATAGAAGAAAGGAGCTAATTCAAGTTTGAGGTCAAGATCAAAAAATTAAAACACAAAATCTAAAATTTATTTTTTGGAATAGAGAAAAAATAATTTTTTCCAAAGCAATTTCTTGATTTGTTATGTCAAGTTTATTTTAGTTAAAAAAATTAAATAATAAAGCTTTTCATTGAAATTTAATAGGTTTTAATTGATTTTAATAAGAACTTTTAGAGACAAATATTTATTGTTTTAAATTTTATAATTTTTATTTAGTTGAAAAATTTGAATTTCTGAATTAACTAAAATTGAATTATATAAATTATTAGTTGTTTCAATAATGAACAATTTCAATAATTTTAATAATGAACCATTTTAAGTCATAACATGTCTAGTAATGTTTAGTATTTATTTTTTAAAAAAATATCAAAATCATAATTTTCAAAATTTTAATTGATCGCTTTGATTTGAAAGTTTAATTTGCCAAGAAAGGAAAGCAGAGCTTTATGTATCGAGTAATCAAGTTTTTATTTTTATTTGTAAAGATAAATGATAAAGATGAAAATTGTTATTCATTTGTTATAAATTTATAAAAGGCAGCATTTAACATGTGGAATTCTAAATTAATTGCATAATATGTGTTTGTGAAATTTTTCATAAACTAGTTTTAAGACCGCTTCTTAATTTGAAAATTTTAAAAAAATTTTGAATATTTTTCAATTTTTTTCTAAATAAATAAAAAAATATTTGTTTTATAAAAATAAATTTCGATTTAGGTAATTTTATGTTTTTTTTTTTTTTTTAAATTTACAATTTAACTTAAAAAAATTTCAAATAAAAAAAATTTTTTTTCAATAGTTCCCACAAATTTTCCAGGGTCCTAAACAAAAAAAAATTTTTTTTATTTGAAATTTTTTTAAAGTTTTTCAATTTAAATTATATTCTACTATTTTCACAAATTCTTATTTGGGAATCGGACTAGACCAAAAATTTTTTTTAAATAATTTTTATTTCTCAAATTTTTTTGAACATTATAACATTGTTAAAAAATCTATTTTGAATTAAAATTAGAAAAACAATATTGTGATTTAGTTTTATGTATTTTTATTAAATATTAAAATAATCGTAATAAAAAATAATAAAATCTAGAGAAAAAATAAAATGCTTTATTTTTAATGAATTAAAGAAAAAAAAATTAATGCTGGTCAAATTTGAACGAATTTCACACATTTTAAAAGTTTATTTAATTTCTTTGTTTCTTTAATTCAAAATTCTTAGTTTTTTAATTTGATCCTGATCCAGGTTGATTGAATGTGAGTTCCATAATTAGTTAAATATGTACATTTTCATTATCATTTAGATCTAACACACAATTTTGAAAATTAAAAACTTTGCGAGGATTTCCAGATTAGTATAAAGATACTCTTAAATAACTAAGACGTGTGTTTTTTTTAAATTTTAAGGCTGTATTCAAGCGATTGACGTTAAGCTTCCTCTTAATAATCGAGAGCTGCTTGCAAATGGTGTTTAATAATCTGAAAAGCTTTTGAATGTTAAGAAGTCGTTTGATATTTACAGCTTGGTTTTATTCTAATTGAAACAATTTGCAAGAAAAATCTTTAAAAATATTATTTTTATTTTGAATTTATTTTCAAAAATAATTAATTTTAGCTTTTAAATGTTGAATAATTGTGAGTCATTTCTCAAAAAGGAACTTTTAGCGCCATTCTTTTTATTCATAAGTAAGATATTTAAAATCCATTATGTAAAAATCTTCTTTTTGTTTTTTTTTGCTTGAAAATTATTTTATTATTCAACTAAAATATAGAAAAATTTTGTTATTTTTACCCTGAGGAACACAATTAAAAAAGATCAAATTCAAAAGAAAAGAATTAGCAAATTTTTAATTTCCAAAATATTAACTTTTTTAATGTCAATTTCGCTCAATTAGCTATTTTTTACTATTTTCGTATTAATGATGAAACCGATTTTTTTAAATAATAAAAAACTTTGAGAGTTAATTATTTATGTTAAATTTTAAAATAAAAAAATAAAAAATTTGAATTTAGAAAAAATATTATCTATCTTTTTGTGATTTAAAATTTTTTTTAAATTTTTTTAATTTGATTCAATTATTTTTTAAATTAATAAATTAAGCTGAATAGCTATGAAAAGAAATTCAAATCTTGAGCGATTCATCACTTAAGGTCCTAATGATTAAAGAGTTTAATTCAATATTGTGTATTTATTTCGGATCTAATATCAACTATTATGCTGAAAAAAATTTTTTTTTAAATTGCCAAAATGAATTTTTAATAAATTTTCCAGTAATTTTTAAGATATTGGTGAGGTTTAAAAATTTTTTAAATAAGCCTAAAAAATACCATTAATAAACATGGTGATTTCTTTGGGCAGAATACTCTTTAATATATCCAAGTGGAATTTATCTGTCAGTTATTTATTTACAATACTGATTTGATACTTGTGTTTTTACGTTAATTTACGTAAATTTACGTAAATTTTCGTAAAAACAAAAATTACAGAGAATTGACCAAATTTTGATAATTTTTCAAAAAATTTGAAAAATTTAAAAAAACCATTGAAATTGTTGTAAAAAAATAATTTATCAATAATAATGTTTTTACGTAAAAAAAAGTAAAATTTGCTTAATTATTTTTTTACAACAATTTCAATGGTTTTTTTAAATTTTTCAAATTTTTTGAAATATTATCAAAATTTGGTCAATTTTTTGGAATTTTTGTTTTTACATCAATTTACGTAAATTTTCGTAAAAACACCGTAATTTAAAAAAATGACTGATTTACTCTAAGTAAAAAAATCGCTTGGAAATTTTCATCAAAAAAATATTTTTAAAATGTGAACAGTGAGTCATCTATTAAAAAAAAGTTAGAACTTTAAAATCTTTGATAAATGACATTCAAAAATGTTTTAGATTTCATTCTTAATTTTCAATCTATTTCGTTTTTACAATTAAGTTTATAGTTAGATAAATTTAAATGTTAAAAAATAAATCAGAAAATAGACGATCACATTAGAATTCTTTTATTTTTATTTGATAAATTTCCAAAATATTTTTTTGGGCCAAACTTTCACTTATATTTTCACACTAAAATGAAGTTTCATTAAAAAAAGACAAATTTTTGTAAAGGTCTTTTTGCTAATTTTGGGTCGAAAGTAAAAATAGAAATAAATATTTAAGTAAATTTGTAATTAATAAGTTTAAGATAAATATTAGTAATAATAGTGCTTACAGTACAAAAATCAAATATTTTCAATTTATTTTTAGAATTTCGATTAATGTATGATTTGTATAGTAATCAGATTAATTTATTTTCATTTAAGTTGTTTGCATCATTTTTTTTTTATTCTACAAAATTTTTATGCATAAATTCCACCAGAAAAAAAAACTTACTAAATACAAGCGGAATTAAATTTATTTGGTGGAATAAAAAATAAATAATTACAATTAAGTACATGGAATTTTTTTTTAAATATTTGTGCTGCATATGAAGCCTAAATTGATCAAATAAATAATTGAATATGAAGCTTCTTACAATAAAAAATTTGCTCGGATCAAATTCAATTAAATAATATGTAATATAAAAGAAAAAAATAATTTATTTTTATACATTGCATTAGAAATATTTTTTAACTTTACATGCAAGAGTTTAAAATATAAAATATTACAATTTATTCAATTCCATCGAGCAATTTTGATCATGAGGCTCAAAAAACAAAGCTAATCTTTTTCCTTATTTGGTACTTCCTTGGCATTGTTCTCAGTAATCTTTTTTAAATTTTAAAGTTTAAAATTAAAAAATATAAAATTATTTTCTAGCAAAAAAATGAAAATTAAAGGCAAAAAAGGGTTTTTTCGAGGTAAAAACAATGAGAATACTAAAAAAGTAAAAATTATTTTTGTAATTTTTGTACTTTTTCTAAATTTTAATTAATTAAAAGTTTAAATATTAATTTTAATTTTAAATAATTTTTCTATAATCTATAACATACCTGAATTCCTGAACTGATAAAGTTCAAAAAATGAACAGGACCAAATAAGTTAAAATTTTGATAAAGTAAAAAAAGTACATAATTAAAAATTTTTAACTATTTTTCTGAAATAAATTTTAATATAAATTGTACTAATTGTTCAATATTTTATTACAGTGTTGTAGTTCTCTCAATAACTACAACACCGAATCTATTCAACTTAAATGTCTATAGTTTCACAGTGCAATAACTATGATCTCATGCGCTTAGCAAGTTGATAGTATTTAACACTGTGTAAAATATTAGACATGTGCGATTAGAAGAAAAACTTTGAAATTATTATTTTTTTCTTTTCTTTTCTCCATTTTTCTTTATTATTTGTTCAGGCTTGAAGTGGCCATTTATTAATAAAGTTACTATTATTATATTATTTAATTTCTTTTATTATTTGAGTTATAACCGCAAACCACTAGATCCTAACAGATCCGGAAAGAATTATTTCTTTTTTTAAAGGTTTATAACAACAGCAATTTATGCAGTTATTTTTTTAAAATGGACTAAAAATTTTTTCAAGGTTTTTTTATTAAAAACTTTATTTTATTAAAAATTTCAATTTTCACTTTAAAAATAGCCACTAGCACTCGTTTGTATCTTTGAATAAAAAAAAGTGTTTTCAAAAAATTTTTTTTTTAATTTTATTCTAGAATAAAGAAGGTTTTTTGGAAAAAAAATTCTCATTCTCAATGATAGTGCACTGACACTGAAAAATATGTGGATACTGATTTTATTGAGACAATACTAGAGTTATTTGAGGAACTTAGAAAATAGCTTTATTGAGTCGAAAATGAAGATAAAAGTTGAAAAATTTTTATTAATAGTATTTTTAGATACAAAAAGGAAAACAGTTATTTTAGTCTAAAGATTTATGGAAAAAAAATAGCGATTTTTTATTGTTTAACTAAAATTACTGAAAAAATATTTATTACCTAAATTTGCATAACTGATATTATTCTTGTCAATTTTTCTAAATCGTATTTAAATTATAAATTAAGGCAAAATGTAGAAAATTTTGTTACATTTTAATATTTTTAGATTTTTTGTGCAATTTCTCATAAAATTTTTATTTTAATTTTAGTAACTAAATAATTTGGAAGATTTTTTTTTTCTTAAATATTGAACAAAAAATCTAAAAATATGAAAATGTAAAAATGTAAAAATTTTGCTTAAAAAAACTAAAAATCAGCAGATAGACATTTAAATCGATTTGGGAAATTTTTCGAGACAGAAAAGGATGTTTTGCTGGTACAGTTAGGAATTTTTTTTTATTCAGAACAATATTTGGATAATTTAGAATATTAATAATTCAGATCTCAATAATTCCTATTATTACAATTCGGCTCATGTAGTGACAAATGATAGACTAAAATTTTTAAAAAATTTAAATAAAAAATTAATTTTTTTTAAATTGAATTAAATATTGGAAAAACCAGCATCAAACTTGATTTTAAAAATAAAATTTTCAAAATTTTTTCAAATTAATAAAATTCAAATTTTTAAATTTATTAAGTAATTTTATGAAAATTTTTTCATTTCCATATTCATCTAGTAAAATTGGTGAAAAATCGGTAATTTTATTTTATTAATTAGCACATGCCAAATAAAATCGAGAGACAAAAATAAATAAAGTTTGTGGCAATAAGATTTGATTCATAATTTAATTTTATTTCAATGAAAGACCATGTAAATTAACATTTTAATTCAAGTGTATTAATTAATCAAGATTTTGTTAAACAATAATTAGGTTCTAAATTTTTTTAATCAATAATTTAACTTCACCTATTTTTTACTTATATCAATAAAAAGCCTAAAAAAAATTAAATTTTTATTATATATTTTATTTTGAAGGTGCTTTAGCTCGGTACAGATAAACAAATTTTTCATTTTTATTTTCTATTATTTAAACTTTATTTTTTATTTTTTTATATTTATTATTCTGAAGGAGCATAAGCTCGGTACAATTATAGTAAAATCTAAATAGCTCAAAATGACTTTTTAACTCCAAAATGAAAAAAAACATACAGATAATAAAAAAATATATTAATAAATTGTAATAAGAAAATTATTTTTATATTATATTAAAGATCAATTCATTCATTTTGTAATAATTCTATTAATTGTGTTAATTTATATTTAATAAATTACATTACGTTTGAATTAGATGTTGTCATAATAAATTTGTTATTTTTAATTGAATTTGTGGAAACTTTTATAAAATTTGTAAATGAAAAAAATTAAGAGTAAAAATTTTAATAGAAAAAAATTGGAATTAAGATATTTATTTTAGTTGGTAGCAATTTAATTTTTTTATCAATTAACTTAAATTCTGGCGATGTAAAATTAAATTAAAAATATGAAAAATAAAAATTTTTACCATAAAAAAATTATTTGAAAAAAGAAAAAGCATAAGTTAAGTGAAGTAAAATTTTTTTTAGAAATTATTTAGAAATTATCTACTTATAACTATTTTTGTTTATTTAAATTTTATTAAAAATAAATATTGAAAATTGTATACAAAAAGAAAAACTTGATTTTTGCATAATTTTTAGCAAAAAAATTTTTTCAATTAATTATTCAAAAGTTTAGAAAAAATTTATTTTAATTTTTATTTAATTTTCTGATAATTATTCGGTGTGATGAATTTTTAAAAGTTTAAAAATAAAAAGCTATTTTTTACACAAATCACAATTGTCTATGAAAAAATTTTTATCTTGTTTTGTTATTTTCAATACAAAAGAGACTGTTCACAACAAAAAAAAATCTAATAAAAATTTACGTAAATTTGCGTAAAAAAACATAAATTTTTTTTTTTAAATTTTCTATTAATTTTTAGAAAAAAAAAATTGGATTTTTTAGGTCCTTTTGGTTTTTACAAATAGAATAAAAAATACCAAAAAAAATTATGTATTATTTCATTTATTAAAATTTTCATACAAATTTAAAAAAGCATGAAAAAAGAGCGGTATTTAAAATTTATCTAAAAAATGGGAGTAATTTTGCAATTTTATTACATTAAATAGATAAATGCAAACATAGGATATTTAGTTTTAAATCAAAAATCTATAAATTTTATTTGCTTTTTTAAATACAAATAAGAAAATAGTTTTCTTTATAAAAAGATAAATTTTTTAAAAAATATAATATACTTAATCACATAGTCAAAATTGAGCCTACACATTTTGATGAATGGATTGGATCTAAGCAGAGCAATTTCGTTCAGATAAAACATTAGAAACATTTTCAAAATGAATATTGGAAAAAAAAATTTTTTAATTATTAACAAATTAATAACAATAATTAACAAATTTTGTTAATATTTAAAATATTTTGAAATTTTTTTTTAAGTTATCATATTTTAATCGGAATCTATACAATTTTAAATAAATTGCTCTGCTTCAGATAAAAATTGTTCCCAAATTTGCTCTCCCATGGATTTTAAAAAATTAGTTCCATTTTTGAACTAAAGTTTTTTTTCACAAAATAAACCACGAAATGTTTCAAGATAATAAAAGTCTTTATCTAAAAATTTAAAAAGAAATATTTTTAATAAATCATTATCTACTGGAAAATTTATCTTTGAAAAAAAAAGAGAAAAAAAGATGCATAGTTTGAATAAAAGGTGGGAATTTTTCAAATTACGTAATTATGTAAATACTTTCAAAAAAAAAACAAAATAAATGATGGTATTAGAATAATAATTTTTAAAAAAATCATAAATTTCCTTTTAAAAATTTTTTAAAATCTGAGATATTAAAACGTTTTGGTATTTTGATTTATTTTTCTAATAATTATTTAATCAATTTCGAAAATAAGTAAATTAGATCAAATGTTTATCTTTTTTTAAAAAAATCAATTTATAACATCGCTTTATTTTGAATTATAGGATAAAAAAAATTAAAATATTTTTTGAAATCATTTTTATTTTATTGATTTTTTATTTTGTAAAATAAGATGAGCTAATAAAGTATGTTCCGAACAACTCGAGCTTCAAAGAAGCGTGGAAAAAGGCTACGAATTCAATTAATATGGCGAAATGTGCCAAAAAAATTAATTTAAATCTTTTTTTTGCACATTTGTATATTTTTATTTTTTATTATTTTAAATGTCGAACTTTTTAATCAAAAATTCCAAGATTACCAAGTTTTTCAGTTTTTTTTACTCTTTTTAATTTAAAGATTAAAACTTTTTTTTAAGTAAAAGAAAATTTTTTTTTATTTTTATTAGTAAAATAATCTAGAAAAAAATTTTTTATTTTTAGTAGTAAATAAATTAAAAAAAAAAATTATTTTAACTTTTTTTTGAAAAAAAAAAAAAAGTTTTTTTTTAAAGACTTAGACTTTTTTTTGGGACTTTTAAACAACTCTGATTTTATACAAAAATTATAGGTTTTACCAGAGTTGTTTAAAAGTTAAAAGTCTCAAGTCAAGTCCCAACTTTTTTTTTTTTTTCAAAAGTCCCAGTCTGGGCTTTTAAATTTTGAAAAGATCAAAATATAAATTGTAAAATTGTTTTTAACAAAAGAGAAAAAATAATTTTTTTCCAAAGCAATTTCTTAACATGTTTTCTTGTCAAGTTTATTTCTTTATTTAAAATTTTAAAATATCCCTTTTTTTTAACTTAAATAGGTTTAAATATTTTAGTTGATTTTTGTGAAAAATTGTTTTTGAAGACAATAAAATTTACTGTTTTAAAAATTTAAAGTTTATTTAAGTAGAAAAATAAAATTATTTCAGTTTGAATGAATGTATATAAAAGTCATACATTTGAATTTTTAAATTAATTTAACCTGAATTATTTAAATAATTGATTTTTTTTGTTAAATAAATTAGAGATCAATCATTTTGATGCTAATTTGATAATGAACCATTATTAGACGTAACATGTCTAGTAATGTTAAGTATTTATTTTTTTCAAAATTATCAAAATCTTTAGATTAATTAAGTTTTAAAATTTTAAATGATCGTTTTGATCTTAAAATTTGATCTGATTTAGCTCATATCATAGCTACTAAGTCTAGCTGTCTGCCATATTGATTGATTACCAATTATAATAAAAAATTATAATCATTTTTCAAATAGACATTTATTCGCCATAGTTCACACACACACACACACAATCTATTCAGTGCATGCACACATCCAATCCAGCTCTGAAGCGCCTCATCATAATTTATGCGCGCACATAATCCCCTAACACACCACAACTCTCTTAACGTATGAATACAGCAATGAGGCTCTCAGTGTGAGTGTGTGTTGCTGTGCGTAAAAGAATGCTTGATCACGAACCAATAGGATGCGTGTGTGTATGTGTTGTGTGTGTTGGTGTGTGTAGAAGAATGCTTGATCACGAACCAATGGGATGCGTGTGTGTATGTGTTGTGTGTGTAGAAGAATGCTTGATCACGAACCAATAGGATGC